>VZTJ01004192.1:3560668-3619573 GCA_013397795.1 Orthonyx spaldingii
TTTTTTTTTTTCTGTTATATCCTGCAGATCTTGTGGTAAAATGGAAATAAGCATACTGCCTTGTTTTCATAAAGTATTGGACATGCCTGAATGACAAAAGAATACTTCTTATGTCAGTTCTTTGTTTTTGCCTTTGTGCATTCCCACAAATGGTATCTGTAGTACATTGCAGACTAGAAGGTGTCATGTGGTAATCTGATTTATTGCCAGTTTCAGGGCTTCCCTGCAAGCTATGCAAGCTAAATGCATGGAAAAAGCAAGTCAAAGGGAATGACACTATTTGCAATCCACAACTAGGAGCTCTTGATATACACAGTCATCCTAGTTCCCCTCTCTTTGACATCCAGTAGAGGACGATGCCAATGCAAAATGAGTAAAGAAGACAGAATCCTGTAGTGGAGTCAGTACTCTTGTTTTGAGTGGCAGCATGAAAGAGCTGGAGAAAAAGAAATCATGTCAGTAAATACATGGAGTGCTGCACCACAGGAGTGAAGTCTTCAGTGAAGGAACAGACTTGCTGGTATCTGAAGCAACACAGTGAGCACTGGTGCTTAGATCCAATAGCAATTAAAAGATTTTAAGAGATCTAGGAAGAAAATTGTAATTTCAATTTCAGGGACAAGCAAGTGAGCAGACCCAGCAGTTCTATTGCTTCACTCCACATGCTGTTCCTTCTCGTGGCACTGCTGTCTTGTGCTGTATAGCTGTGCAAAACTACTTCTGCTCCAGCTTTGGAAGCTGAGACAACTTTTTTTTCCACTCCCTACATGGTTTTGTGTTTGTCAGGGAGAGATACAATTTTTAAATTCTGCTTTAAAGGCAAAGGAAAGCTTTGCCTCTGATTCCAAATAGGATTTGTGTCAATTGATTTCTGATAGTTCATTGGGCATGTTTTTGTTGGACTCGTCTCTCCGTTGTCAGAGACGGGTTTTAAATTTCCCTTCAATCCTGTTTCACCGTGGTGGGTATGGTTTAGAACAACTGCTGCTTTCAATTAAGGTTAGGTGTTTAGTGTTACTCAAATGCTTCTTATTGAAAGTGTATATTTTCCATTTCAGAGTTATGCAAATTTCTTTTTCTGTGACATTGGAAAAAGTCAAGGGAAAAGAAAAGCTGCATTACCTTCTTTTCCTGGCATCTCTTGCAGCCATTACAGTCAAAGCAATCTCAGTAAAAGGTTGCAACTGGCACTAAAGGAACACTGCACCATTATTATTCCTGGAGTAAGAGAGCAAAAATAGACTCTCAGACTTAGGCACATTTTGTCTTCTCTCTCCTTCTCTTCACAAGCTGAAGCTGCTGCCAAGCCCAGCTGCTGCTTTGTCTGTAACACACACCAAGTTGATTTTTCCCCAGTGCCCTTTTAGCTGACACGTTTGTCAATGCATTGACTATTTGCACTTCAAGATACAGTACAATATCACTGTCACTGTCCTCCTTGCTGTATCTTCTGCTCTCTTCCATTACTCCCACATTGCAGCAACCTGCATCCTCCTCCCTGATATCTAAATGGATTTATTACTTCCCGACTGCAAATCTCACTGTCTCATCACTTACTGACTAATGTTTAACATCTTTCTCTATTACCTCAAAGCTGTGATTACATCCCTTGTTTTATTCCTTTATTGTCCTTACTTGCAAAACCCTGTGTTCCCTTGTTTGCTCTCCCCATGCCTTTCACTAGTACTGTTTCAACATTTCTGAATTCTTATCTTCACTATGTCAGCATTGCACCCTCAGCTCTTTGTCAGTGTGTTGTTCTGGGTTTCAAGGTCTTACGTAGTTGTTAGTGAATCTGTGGCTTATGTGGGGTTGTTAGAACCAATCACACTGCACGTCAGGTATGAAACCATGTTGAGAATGTTTCTAAGTAATATGAGCAGAGATACTGGAGTCCTGGTCATGAGTCCAGGAGTTGAATTTTCCAAGCATGGTTCTGCCCTGTCCCCCTTACCGCAATACCTTACAATTTCCCTTCTGTTGAACACGGTACCTGTAATTTTCCTTGTGAAATGCTTGCTCTTTTATTGAATACTTCTGTTTATAATGCATTCTCCATGTCTACGGGCATTTTGTGTTATCCATCAATAGTTTGTTTCCCACCTATGGCTCTGCTTTACTTTACCACATTCACTCGCCATTACCTGCATGCTTGTGTCTCAACGTTGTGGAACAAGGTCCCCCGTTTTCTTATTAACACAAGTGGTCTTGCTTTGGGGTCATTGTGGATCTGGAAGTCTTTGTCACCTAATCCTGTTGTTGCAGGCTGCCCTGCCTTCCTTCAAAATCTTTCATTTTCAAAAAGCACAGTTGCATTGGGCTCAGAACATAAAACACTTTCAATGGCACGCTAATGCACAAAACAAACAATGAAAAGCTGCAACAAAGAACTTTATTGTCACCCTTTGAGCATGTTTGAGCTTGGCATAGAAAACAATTTTCTTGCCTTGCTTTTTGACCTTGGGCAAGAAACTCCTCTTGGCACATCTGGGGTTTTTTATTCTGTGAAATAGAGATGAAGATGCTGAGTATCTTTGCAAAACACTTTCAGAGTTGCAAAGAAAAAAAAAATTAAAGGTAGTTGATTTTTTTATTCTTATCATGCTTGTTATTCTGTGTGTCAGTCAGTGAAACAAGCACAATGTCTATTCTTAGCAAATAATAATGGTGATAGTTGTTTTGACTCATCTGAGGTTTTCTTGAGTGGCTAAGTTGCTAATGGAACTGATGTTCTGAACTCCTACAGACTTCTCAGTTTTTTCACAGCTATGTATTTTTTGCAACTGATGTACCACCTCCCTTACTTTCTGCTTATTCTCATACAAAGTTCTTTATCTTGATGTAGAGTCTGTTTCCCTTTTTTGTGGTAAATGGAAGATCTGACCTGAGTATTGTTTGGTCTTAAATTGCTCTGTTAGAGTCACTCATCTGGTAGAACTGGCGCTTTTCTATTTTTCTTTTTTCTGTTTTTTTTTTTTTTTTTTCATTTTATGTGTGGTGTTTGGGGTTTTTTTGGTTTTTTTCTTTATAAGAAATAAATGTGTGCCTTTTTTGGCTTATAAAAATACTCAGTCTACAATGCTACAATAAAAGACCGAAAAAGTTGCTTAGCTGTCCCCATAGCAGAACATTCCCTGAATATTTGCTGTTTGCACTGTAGGAAAGAAAGCTCTTCCAGATTACCATTCACAGATTTCATTTGGGGGACGGTCTTATTTTGAACAGTGTTGTTCAGTAATATCTATGCTTGGAAGGATGCCAAGCTCATCCAGGGCAGCACAGGCAGCTCTTCCCATTGTAGGGCTTCCAATTAAACTAATGCTACCAGCTGTGTGTTCTTTGTCTGCCCTGGACTAGGCTGTGGTATTGTACTTCCCACTGTATCTCTCCAGCAGAGCCTGTTGTCTCCATATTAATAGTTTGGGCAAGAGAAGGGGGGCTATGAAACATGAGCATTCAGAAAAGAGAGGAGATGTAAAGGAACTTCTGGCAACATGAACTGTGCTAAGAAATGGGCCTTCTAACCTTGAACAAATGAGTGGGGGAAGCACAAGTGTAATCTCTTTTATGTAGATCATGCAAAAGGGTTTTACAAAGGTGTCAAAGTATCATAATCACCAAAGCATAAGGGAAAACAGACTACTAATCCCAAATTAGTCATGCAACAAAGTGATGGCAGAGTTGACCCCAGGATATGAGTCTTCAGATTCTCAGTCCAGTGTCAAGTCCTCTAGATCTTGTTTCTGGGCATTGGAGACCGTGGGGGAAAAAAATTTAAAAAGAAGAGATAGAAGAGGTGACATGAAGAGGAAAAGCAAGTTGTTTTGCCTCGCTGATGCAGATTCTAAGGAGAGAGGGAGAACAGGCAACGCGAGGATGAAAGGCAATGCTCTGTGATGCTCAGGGCAAGAAAAATCAGATAGGAAGGAAAGTTAGAACTGAGACAGAAAGGATGGAAGGAAAAATTGCGAGACAGTTTAATTTATAGGGGACAAGGAAAGTATACATTTTGTAAAAAATGTCATGAAGTTCAGTGTTTTATCCTCCTAACATGAAAATTACCCTGGCTTATTTTGCGCAAATTCATAAAATGAAAAATGCTGATGCTCAAGGTTTTAACAGGTTGTTTTGTTGTTGATGTTTCTTTTCCCCTAGCGCTTTTACGCAGACTTCCAGAGAATATAGAATTAGAGTAAATCCCTGTGATTTTATCAGGATGTTATCTTTTGATAAAATGATATTTAATTTTATATTAAACTGCTATAAGACTCAGCCTTTTTGTTTCCATATAATTGCTGCTCTGCAGCAATTGTCTGCTCTGCAGCAGGCAAGCTAGGTATTAAAAGGGTATCAGACAGTAGGTGCTGCTTAATAACTCCTCAAATGGTGCTGGTTAAGGAAATAAAAGATTCAGAAAGAGTGCAAGGGTGAAGGAACAAAGTAGGGGATGGAGGAAGTTGTCATGGTATACTGAGGTAATATGTCCTTCATCATGAATTAGGTAATCAAGTGGAATCTACCAATGATTGCACTTGAAAGGAGAAGTTTTCATTTTGCTGAATGGATGAATGGAAATTGCTCATGCAACACTTTGAGCAAGGATGCTGGCAGTAGATGAGATTTGGCTTATTTCAGTGGGAGTTCAGCACAAACAAAAGAGAATATTTTGGAGTAATTCTTGGAATCTATGCCTGGGTTTCCTTGCATCTCTTATTTTCCAACAGGCTACATTACCTTTTCAGACAGACATCCCTGCTGGAATGCCAGGATTCTAGGGGTCAGTTTTGTGATGTGTATCTAGACTTTTCTCCAGTGAATGTCACTGCCTAGCTTTAATTGATTTTAACTTCCGTCTTTCCCTGCCCCTCATCACCCCTTAGGACACATATCAAACCTTTCTACAACAGTGGTGCCTGGCATAGCCTCCTCTTTCCGGATCTATCAACATTTCAGCCTCTTTTAACATCTCAACCAAAGGCACCCTGAAAAGTACCCTCTCCATTTTGGGGAGTATACTCATGTTTACATCCTAAGAGACATGGCAGCTAAAGCCACTCTTCAACTGAAGGTCTGTAGCTCTGTAACTTATTTAAAATGATGGGGGTGGTTCTAAATGTGTTTTTTAAAAGCTCAGGCTTCTTGAAAGGCTGGGAACCATAATTTCTCTGACACAAAGCATGAGCGCAATTGTTGAGTGCCAGGTGAAACCAGATTTAAAAAAATACACGAAGTTGTACTGATGTGTCTCTGCCTGATGTGCTAACCTGGCAAGGCACATATCCTCCTTGTGCCTCTGTAGAATCAAACAGAAGAGCTGCAGGTTGGTGTGCAGGAGAAAGTAGGTAAATCAGGACATTTGTCCAAAAAGAGAACTTGTGGAGACTTCTTTCTGTTTTACCTTTTCTAAGCTGTGCTTCTTTCAAGCCCTCTCACTGAATCCTGCAAGCAACAGCATCAAAATACCTTTTATGTATAAATCTTGCTTCCCTCCAAACTTGGGAGACTTCTAGTTTATTTTTTCAAGGCTCAGATTAATTATTGCATTTTAATGTGATGGATTTAACACTACCATAATTGGCAAAGCTTGTATACAGGAAGATATCTGACCCAGAAAAGACTCTCACAAAATGCTTTTCAATATTAAAAATTCCAAAAGTGGTTGTGCTGTTTTGTGCAACAGAGATGCAAATGCGCTTTCTGGTAATAGTTTTTAGATATCAGAAGTTCGGATTATTTTTCCCAAACAAAGAAATCCCAAGGCTTAGAAAGCACAGCTGCTAAGGCTCAAACACAAGTTTCTTTTACAGTCAGGACAAACTAAAATCCCTTAAAGGTTAATTACAAGTGAATTTAAAATACTGTTGGCAGTCCGAGTTGTGTACAGTGGCAGGAGGGAAGTTTTGACTACTGTTTACAGAGAAGATGTAAATGAAGTGGAATTCTATAACCTTATCAAAAAAAGAAACAGGATAGACTCTGTTATCTGCATTGCAGAGGAGAACATTCTTTAAAATCCAGTCAATAATTTCCCCTCCCCCCATCTTATCCTTATTTCCTTGTGAAGAGTTTTCAGGATATATTAAAATGTGCTGTCACTCTTCTCGAAATAATTCAGTTCTAAGTCAGGGATGAACCATTGTGTTATGAAGGAAAAATAATTTGCAAGAGCACAATTGCCATCCAAAAGTGACTAAAAAGATTTATTGAAAATTTGAGGCCAATCTCACTTGATCGTGGATCTCATAATCACATTTCATTCGACTTCTTGCATCTAAGATTATGAACACCAAACAGAAAGACCTGTAGTTTATCTGTTTAAACTTCTTGTCAGTTTTTGTGGCTGTTGTCATGTGAATACATTATCTTTCTGCAGTGAATTCATGAGTGGTTTGGGGAGTACTTAAAAGTGACAAAGACAAAAAAAATTGCATTTTGGGAGGGAGAAGAACATCACAGTGAAAGAAATGCGGACCTTAACCTCATTCTTCACCCTTTGCAACAGAGAATTTGCATGCTATGGTCCTCAGTCTTCATTAGCACCCTGAAAATAAGAAAGCCAATAGCGTAATCTCAAAATAAACAAGAAATAATAGCTTATATTTTCAAAGCTACATAGAAGCTGCCTAATATTCATTTATAGGGGCTCAGGTATTTTGACCCTTGAATAAGATGTGTCTCCTGATTTGAATGTGGATTAGTACAAATAGGGATTATGAATTTCTGGAATGCATTAATAAATCCATTGATACTCTCTTCATTGCTAATGTATGGGAAATACCTGAGGCTCTCATGGATTAGACTTCTTTTCCTGACCTCTGACCAGATTGTCGGTTCCTGAGCATTTGGATGGAATGGGGAACAAATCTGAGTATTCTTCCAGGGAACCTGTGATTGTTCTGGTGGTAAATTGTAAAGGCTCCAAAAAAGAGTAAGAAGATGAAAAATGTTTCCATGGAAAGACTGTATTCACCTTCAACAGAAACCAAAGGAAAGCGAATTTGGCCCACCTGGATGGAGCCCTCCAGGTGACAAAGTCCTTGGAGCACTTTCAAAACACAGAGCAGATGCACAGGGTAACAAAATGTTTATAATCTCTGTCCCAAACCAGAGATATCAGTCAAGAGAGGTTTTCTTCCCCAGATTCACATTCAGATAAATAGCTTTGAGGCATTGCTCCGTGTGGATAATATGTGGAAAACATCCAGGAGCAGTGAGATTGAAATGATGTCAGCTTTGAAGAGGACATCCAGGGGAATGACGTTGGGGATTACAGCTCAGGCCCATGGGACCATGATTCTGGGACCAGCATTTAGATCTAATTTTTGCTCACTCAACATCATCTCAGTCAAACAACGCTACAGTTCTGGAAGGAGCCTGGTAGTTTCTAAATTACAGAAGATGAAAAGAACCATAGAATAAACATCTGATTGTTTAAAGGGATCCTTACCCACTCTGTATGCACAGTATTTAGCATTTTCAAAAACGTAATGTTAAGAGATGATCTGACTTTGTTCAACCATCAGTTTAAGTGGGAGCACAACTGAGGTGTTATTGAAGTCTCTAGAGACCTTACACTACTTTTTTTCAGTTTGGTTCGTCAGTTCACCGTAGATGAGAGTGGTGTGTTGTGATTTACTCTCAGGAAGAGCATGGGAGAAATAAGTAAAAAAAATTTCTCACTTTCATAGCAATAGTAATAGCATAGCAATAGTTAATTCTCAGTAGTCCCTTCTTTTTTAGTGCTTCTTATTTATTCCTACATCTGTTTTTAACTTGCTCTTATTTATAGGTTTTTTTTGTTTTCTTTCTAAATTACAGCAACTAGTAGTTATTTAAGGACCTAGCATTGTTTCCATTTTAGAGAGAATTCATTTTAAGGACACATTTGTTACCATAGCCATTTAAATTCTGCTTTGTTGGAAGTGCTTGTACAAGCTGATAGCCTAGATGTAAATTATTTATTTCAAATTGAATTGGCTGTGCTCTTTATTTAAAAAAAATAGCATGCTAACCACGAAATTAGGTTTTTTTATTTTCTTTAGATGCCTGCCAAACTAGCAAGAGATTTTACTCTAAAAGATTGCTTTTTTGTTACTGGCAATTGGCCCACCAGCGTTGAAAATTCAGAAACTTTGTTTTTTGGAAAAAAAACCCCAAGATTAGCTGGAGACGTAAACATAATGCTGAGATAATGCTGAGTCCATGCCAGCCTGTGCTATACATGCTATAAATATATATATAATGGAGAAGCATTGTAAATAATCTTATTGATATTCTTCATATGCTGTCAATGCAATGCTTAAAATAATGTGATCAGTTTTGTTGCTTTAGCTGGTAAAGATGCAGTTGTTAATAACATCTGCTAAGTGGTGGTTATAAGGGTGAACTAATATGTGGACAACTGATGTTTAAATGTCACTTTCAGTATGAATCATTATCTTACAAACACTGTTACTCAACTTCTGCTCCTACTTCACTAAAATTGTGATAGAGCTGTGTACAAGTCTATTTGAGTCTGGCATTTTTACAGACATGGCTGAGGAATTAACAGACACAACAATATTTTTACTTCTCTAGTTAATGGCAAACTAATACTCCTTGATCATAATGGCAGTAGACTAAATACCCACTTGAAAATAGAATCAACCAAGGAAGTTGTAGTAAATTAAATGGCAAGAAGGTTTTGAATGCCAAGATAACATTTGAGTGTGTATGTATGTATATCTATATATATCCATATATGTATGTATGTATATGTGAGTGTGTGGGTTTCTTAATACAGACGGGGCAAAACAAAACTTGGATATTTCAGGCTCAAGAAAGAAATGCGACCAGGATTTCAAATATGTTTAAACTATAGCTTTTAGTCAATTGATAAGATACAGTTGAAAGATTTGGAACACTAGGAAAAGGATTTAATAGAGCTTTTATTAGTGAGGGGGGAAAAAGTCTTAAGAAAACATGTAGACCTCAGTCTTATGTTTTTTACCAATCAGCTTTTCTGCTGGAGACAACAAAAGTTCTGCTTGGGTGTGGAATATTTGAATGTCGTAGATGATATTTTGACATATTGCACAGGCTTTACTTTGTATGTGTATATACTGCAGAAATTATATTTCTGTTCACAGAATAACCCAGTCAGTCTGACTCGGAGATGAACTCTCAACCCATGCACTGATTTTCTAGAAAAAGCTGCCTCTGAGATATTGTCCCTTCTCCAGCAGCTAACTCTGTGTATTAAATAGTCTCTAAGTGTGCAGGAGTAAGGTCTATTTCAACATAATTAAGTGCATATTGCCCCAATCCAGCATGCACAATTCTCATAAGCATATCCTGGAAGAAAGAGACACCAGGGCAACTTTGGTCCTGGGGCTATTGTAACAAACATGATGCAGTGTCAAGGGAGAAGATTTTAATCCTTTATTCAGTTTGTTTGCCAGTATTAACATTCGGTCCTGTGGAGCTGAATGTTCCATGCTGTTTTCTTCCCCTTCATGTTTCAATAACAATTTTCATAAAAAGCTTGTCTCCCATTTCATGGCATTACAGGGAGCGGTTGTACAGAGTCTGAAATTGTGCCTGAAAATTTAGACATTTTCAAGCAATTTCTGTAATGCATTTTGAGTTGGACATATTTTTAAAAGTCAGGTTTGAGAGACCAGAGGGTCACACTACCTATTTTATTTGAACAGGTGATTACAGAGTCAAAAAACTTAAATTTTTGTTGAATTAAAAACAGGTTTTTGCTAAATCCAGCATCAATTTTATTCATATCAATTCTATCAATATCTAACAATATATCAACAAAAAATAGTTTTTGTCTCAAGCAGTAACATTCTCACTGGGATATGCAACCCAGATATAACAGTCCTTGGTACAGGAAACCATATCAAGAAAGAGATTCAGCATCTCCCTAAAAATTGAACTTGACAAGCCTTTTATCTTGTTGAAAGTGATGATAAAGGGCTGTAACAAGCAGCATAAAAGATGAATAGCTATTGTTTTGAAATATTCCAAATTTTAGAAACTTGTGAGATACGGGTAATTTTGTTGTTCCGTTACCAATCATATTTGATACTTTTCTGAAGAAGGATACTTGCAGTTATTGAAAATGTATTACCTTTAACTTAAAGTCCAGAAGTTGAGCTGTGTTCAGAGCATGTAACAGAGGGAACACTTTATCCTAAGTCAAAACACTTTGAAAGCTGTCTTTAGGAACGCACTCTCTCCTACATTTATCTGCGTGAAGAAATTCAGAAGGGTTCACAAGGGACAAAGCATCAACAGCAGGATCAGTAGGCCCTGGGAAAACACTCTTGTGTGTTGCAGATCTCTGTCTCTTCATGAGAATAATGCTCTGGCTTTAGGAGGAGAGTGCACTCATGATCTCTGGTGCTGTCCTTTGGCTTCAAAGTCAATCTCTATATGGGCCTGAATGTGGAACACCATTCCTCACACTATAAATATTCCCATTGAGATCAATAGGTATTTGTAAAATAAAATATTACTCACTGTGATTAAGAGCCATATGATACAAGACAACAGGTCTGGCACTAAAATATGTTTCTATATTTTTAGGGGAATATATTCTCACATGTGGGCTTCTTGGGTTTGCCTGCACCTGTTGTGTGTGCAGAATGGTCCTGCAAAATAAGTAATTGTAGAGTTTAGTAATAGATATTCAGATGTAAATACATATTAGTCTTTACCATCCCATTACCTAATGCACATGTGTAAATGCAGGTTAACTGCTTGTGTAACTTTGCCAGCGGCAAATTGAGTCTTTCAGAATTTAGCCTTGGGTGTGTTCTGGGGAACTACGCTACAAGTCCGTGCTATTTCTTCATTCAAGCTCTCCAGCCTGTTAGAAACACAGTATAAACACTTGATTCTGATTCACTGGGTAACCCTTCAAAATTACAGACCTAATAATTATTAATTTCTTTGATATTTATTGATTGCATCAACGTTATTCATGATAAACACCTTTTGTATTAATGTGGATGTCACAGGTGTTGTACTTAAGGCTGTCTACTGTAACTCAGCCTTCATTAATAGCACCATTAGTTCTAAGGTGTCGTATTTTGCACACTGAACTTCATTTCTTTCTTAAAAAGGTGAGGAAAGTAAATGTATAGAAACTGTTCACTGAATTTTGAAAACATTTTGCTATTTATAAGGCTAGCTTTTGTGGGAGGAGGGTTGTTTGTCTTCTAAAGAAAAAGTTTATGTTAGATGTGCATGTACTATATATACATATACCTCTTAAAACTCAAAAGAAACTTATTTTTCCTTGGAAATGTTAATGTACATAATGTTATTCAGTTGTCTTCAGAAGTTGACAGGAAGCCTGAGCTGTTATTTCTTCAAGTTTTCCCTGTATAATGCAAAGATACTATTATTCGTGGAGCTGTTGTGCTAGGCTTTGAAGAGTGCTTATCTCCTTGGGTGGTCATGTTAATTCTGTAGCTGAAATCAGTTCCTAGTGTTTTTGAGAAGATCAAGTGGTAGGTCTCGTTTCTAAGAGAGAATTCATTTCTGGATAGGGTGGACAGGACAGTCTTCTAGCTTAGACCACAAGACATGTGAAAGTGAATAGACTAGTTTCATGATTTTGATGAATTTTATGTCTGGATTACTCAATATGAAATATATATCCATATTTTCCTTGATTGGACCTGCTGTGTTGCAGCTCCCAGTGTCTATGTTTCGCCAGCAAAATAGGCCCTGTGCACTGAAGTGAATTTCCAATATTGCTGTGTTTCCTTGCAGCCTGTGACCTGATGAACCAAGGCATCCTGGCCCTTGTCAGCTCCATCGGCTGCACGTCAGCAGGATCCCTGCAGTCTCTGGCCGATGCCATGCACATCCCTCACCTCTTCATCCAGCGCTCCACGGCAGGAACGCCTAGGAGCGGCTGCGGCCTCACCAGGAGCAACCGCAACGATGACTACACGCTCTCCGTGCGGCCCCCCGTCTACTTAAATGATGTCATCTTCAGAGTGGTCACAGAATATGCCTGGCAGAAATTCATTATTTTTTACGATAACGACTACGGTAAGTATTTATTTAGCAGGGCGTTTTTTGTCAAATCCATAATCCTGTTGAAAAGTGTCACATTAGAACTTTATAGTCTTCCAATAGATTATGTTTTGCTTGTGAACATTTATGGTTCTGGCAGCATTTGACAGCACCTCAGAGAAAACTATTTCTAAAATCCATCAACGTTTACAGGTTTATTTGATAATGTCTTTGTTAGAGTTAGCTGATAAATGAAGAATTTATGTGTTTTTCTATTCTGCCTGTGTTTATGAAGCATAAAAGTTTTTAGCAAGCTCTTGTTTTTTTGGCTGTAGAAACATAAGATGACAATTCAAGAAGCAGCAGGTAAGATTTGCATTCTGTACATCTGTGTATTGTGTGGTGAATCTCTTCTAGTTTTTGGCATGCATTTTCTGGCCAGAATCTGAAGCGGTGGAGAATGTAGGTCAGAGGTTTGGCAAGAACGAGGTGCTAGTCATAAATATAAAACATGTAGAAAGAAGTTCTGGAGAGTGAAGAACTTGAGGAGGAGGGCTTGGAGAAGACACTTATGCCTCTTTTTTGAGTTCATTCAGTGTTCCTGAAAGGTGCTGAATTGGTGGTTTTTGTGTGATAGACAAGTGTGACACAGATGGCAGCGTCACAAGACTGCACCATCCAGCCTGGTGAATCAGCCAGTTTTGGTCCAGATATTTTCTACAGCTGACAGGAGGACTGGAAAGATTTCTCCAGTATGGGTGCATTATCTAACAAATTTAATGATTTTTATTTCTGTGAAAAATTGCTTTGCAAACAGACAAGTTTTCTTCAGATGCATCCAATATTCATAAGTAATCATGACTGGCTTGGATGAGCATTTTAAAACTTATTTTCAAAGTTAAATCTTTAGGTTATAGAAAAATGCTCACTTCAGCGACTTGCTGTGCATAATATCTGGTTCATTCAGGTCAGGTGTTATTGATTTTTGTTCCCTGCCTACCTGATAAATTCTTAAATTAGAAGAATGGAAAATGATGAATAGGAGAATTCTTCTTTATAACAAAGCAGCACCTAAAAGCACCAGCCATGGGATAAGGAACAAACACACACACAAACCCCTGCAAAACAAATAAACAAACAAACAAAAAAATCTAAAAATCTCACAGCAAAGAGTAGTGTTGTTCAGAAGTTATGAGTTTATGTATTTAATTGCCAGGTACTTGTGAAAACAACTATAAACTTTTCATCTAAGGGGTATCTTTTTGCATGTATTTTTGCGTTTAAAAGCCTCAACCAAATTTTTAAATTAATATCTTTGAATAATTATATTCAAAAATACTGGGTTTAAATTATTCAAGTTTCATTACTTAATTTGAGAATACAGTTCAGACACCATGTTATTTTGTCCTTGATATCTGGGTAAGAACTTCATAATGGTGTGACTTATGTAACACAGATGCCTGTCTGCCTGCCTGCAAGGAATAAGTTTCAGAGCAGTAGCTCATTCAGTGACACATCGCCCTCAGATGTGACCCATGGCAAATACTAAGTCTCTGTACCGGCCTCTCTGGCATTCTGAATTCAGTAGTCTACAAGGAATGCCATACTAACCAAGACAGATGGGTAATCTGACTCTGATTAGTGATCACCATCGCAAACATCAGGAAAAGGTGCAAAAAAAAGTAAATTCTGGATTTAGTATATACTGAGCGGTATATTTCTAACTGTTTGTGTGGCCTGGGTATTTGGGTGTGGAAGGCAGGCAGTTTTTTTGGTGGGGGAAGGGGATGTGTGCATAGTTTAGAATTAATACCATAGATAAAATGCTTTTAAATGCAACCTGATTTTTAAATTAACCTATGAATCTGAGTAAAGCTATTCGCTGTGCAAAGGTATGTTTCTTTAAACTGTACCAAGCTAAATTCTTGACTTCATAGCCATGCTAGGGCAGCCAGCGATTTCTGTAGTCTTCTTTTGCTTCCTGCAGTTTCTTTATAAAATTTTATATTGCTGATTTCATTGACGGTTTCCTCCTCCATTTTTAGTAATGAACAGGAGAGCAGAACTTGCAGATCACCATCTCTAACCTGACGCCTCTCATTCTTTTCGTTACTATGAGAGTTGTTCACTGGCTCTCCGTTCCCATGTCTTGCTCATACTGGAATGCCCCTCTATTTCTCTGCTATGCTGTTTCAGATGAAATAATTAGGTTTGACACTGTGTTTTGCCTGTTCATAATTCTTTTACCCAGCTTTTGATCTATGACAGCGTTTTTTCTCAGATACATGATGACATTATTTTCTTAGTAGCCCCTAGAGAGTAATCTTGCCAGATTGTTATAAATATTAACAAATTATATCACTTTCTCCCTTTTTCCTGCTATTTTATTGATAAACTGAAAACATTTCTCTTATGTTACCAGTTCACATTTTCTCTTCCTGGATTCTCTATTGATGGAAGAGGGACTAGCACAGAGAGAGGGACAAAGAAGTTAATGGCATGAAAAGAGGAGCTGGAATCACTTTTTAATGGATTACAGAGTAGATAAGTCTGAATTCAGTATTCACCATGCTTTCAGCAGCAGGTTGGACAATGTGATTTCCTGAAATTCCATCCAGCTCTAATTATTCTATGATTCTGTGTTGTTTGAGAAAGCCATTCTTTAGATGGGTATGTAGATGGGAAATATTTTTACAAATAGAAAACGACTCCAGCATCAGTTTGAATTTTTTAAAAGAGAGTTGGCCCAAGAACTCCAGAAGACCCTAGGAAGGGAACATTGCCATTATCTTCTGTGCCTGTTTTAGAAAGATGTCAAGACTGGGCATGCAGATATAGGGTGGAAGTCCAGGGATAATCTATCCACTTGGTCAGTGTCAGTGCAGCTAAGGGTGGTTGCAGTTTCCTCTGGAAGATCCCAGTCCCATTCCTCAGCTTGTCTGAGGGTTTCTGCTGCAGTGTGAGACTGATTTATTTTCTTAGCTCATACAGACCTAAAATAAAATTCTTGCTAAAAGCTCTGCTCAGTGTAACTGCTTGCAGCAGTTAATATTAGACATTTTAATAGAACATTTAGTATTAAACATTAAAGCAGGTGGGAGTTTGATACCTGCATTAGAATTAATTTCATATTAGGAAGAGATTATTGATATGTTGTGCCCAGCCCTCTGCAAAACTGACACTTGTGCAAGAAGCAATTTCTTGCCCTGGTGGTATTTTTTCATGTGCTGTGATCATTTCTTGTCAAGGTGTGTATCATAACATGAAGTGGTGTCTCCATAGCAGTAAATGACTCTTGAGAAATAATAGAAATATAGATTCTGTTATGTGTTCATCTTTTTTTTTCTCATTGTTGCCATCTTTTTGTAAGCTAGAAAATGTGGAAGTGATGATTGACTGATTCCAGCAACCAGCAGAATTCCAGTACTTTCCTTTCTAATAAATTATTTTGTATAGTGATTTAATTTAATTATTTAAAACAAAATACTTTAGTTGTATTAGTGTAATTATTTCCAGTAATAATTTTGCTCTCTGGAAGAAAGTGGGCCTTTCATATTTAAAACAAATTTTCCTACAGTTGAATTGGGATCTTATCCAAAGTACATACTCTGCTAAACCTTGAACCTTTAATATAAACTGCAAACCTTTATGTGTCAATTTATCAAAATCATAGTTTTTTAATCCTATCAATCGAATTGCTTTTGACTTTTATCTTTATCTTACAGTCTATCATATATTCCTTTTCATTATCAGAGAATTTTTTATAATGGAAATGTCTTTCTTCAGACCTGAGAATAATTTCCCCAATGTTATCCTCCTTAAAAATCTCACATTCTTATTTTGAATATAAGTAGATACGTATATTCAGATTTGCTGTTTTGACACTACTGTACTAATATCTGAATGCTAGAAACTTCAAATCTACTTAAAGGTTTTTTACTGCCAAAGAAAGTTAAGTCTTTGAAGGAAGCAATTCTTTCATGAAGCCATAACCGGTTGGATGTTAAAAAAGTGAGGTAGAAATGCATTTGTGAAATAATTGACATTTAAGTTGTCAAATGGTGTTTCTTTTCCAAGTAAAATTGTAGGTAGGCTGATTATATTAAGACAAAACAAAGGACACCTTGATAATTGTAAAAATATATTTTCCTACTGTTCACTTAGTTAAGCTAAGTAAAGACTTCAGAAAAGCCATAGCATTTTGTCAGTGGTAGAGCCTTCCCAGTAACAAATGTAAGGCTAACATACAGTAGCAATTAATGAGCGGGGATGCGAGAAAAGAGAACATTTTAACATGAGCAGGCTTAGGTAATATTTGTTTTATTTCACTTTCTGCAATCGTATCTTTAATGCATAAATTCAGATAAACTTTTGAAAACCAGAATGAGTCGTCTTTTCCCCAATCCTTGCACTCTGCAGGCATGATCTAGACCAAACTCTCAGTGCAGTCAGTCCCCTTGTATTCAGTGTGTTTTGTTCCTTATGGTAAAACAAGTTAAGGCCTGCCCAGGACATTAAATCTGATTTTGTTTAAGAAAATTTAATACAAGGATATTAAAAGCATTCAAGAACAATTCTACACTTCTTCAAAGGCCATTAAAGAGAGTCTTCTTGCGGAGATAAAGTGTAGGCAGCATGAAATGCAGCAAAATTATGCAGTAGACTGATGCCTTTCTCAAACTGCTATTAAAATTACTATCCACACAGTATGTACAAGCCAAATTTATTTCACTTAAGCAGCCAAATCAGCTCCTACTCACTTCATTCTTGACTGCTCAGCTCAATCTGTGGGATCACTGTGCAGAGGTGTTTGTGCATCTCCTTCTTGCAAGCAGATGTAGAGACTGGAAAGCTCCTTCACTAAGTCTGAATTCTTCCTTAGGAAAATCAACACCCTTTCAGTGAGGGCATTTCCATATTGGACACTCTAAATGTATAACTTACACCTTTGAGAATCGCAAAGTTTGAGTTTGTAAGAAGAACCACTGCCATCTGTAAATATTTTGAGCAAGCTTTGCCAAGTTATTAATCTTTATAGTTTCAAGTTCACAGCAAGCAAAACACAGTTTGAAACAGCAACTCCTACCTCATACACAGACTGGCAGCTGACAATGGCCAGTCCCCAAAAACCAACATGAAATAGACAGACACATTTCACAGAACAAAATAGTAATTTGAGACCAGAATGTGTGAGCCCAGGCCGTATAAGCGGAGTGATTGAGCTGGAATCCCAGCATATTGTTGGGTTTTATCTCTGTGGTGTATCAACAAGGGGCAAGCTTTTGCAATTCATGTTTTACTCTTGGGCAGTTTACAGCTCACTGTCTTTTCCAGGAAAAAATGTAGATACTTTTCTGTAGTAGTAAATTTTTTATGAAGAAACCAGGCAATCACTGCAAGAACATAGTTGTGAATTTTGTGCAATTTACAGTGTAGGTATCTCTGCATTTCGAAGATGAAAGACAGAAAGTCTAGCTGTTTGAAAACATTTATTTTTAATGTTTTGTTGCTGCTAAAGTAGATAGAAAGATTCTGCAGTTTTCCTCTTGAAAGGTTGAGAGAATAAGATATTTTTTCTGGAGAATTAATTTTATCTTAATCCCAATTCTTTTATAGTGATGATAGTAACATTTTAAAACCCTTGTGGTTTTCATACTAAAAGAAGAAAATTCTTAACCCCACTTCTCTTTCCAGATTTCTGGCCTAACCTTGTGTATTTCATCCCAGCATGCTTTTGATATGCAGCCATCACTGGAGATCTATGCAATATTTACTGATTCCAGAACTAAGATATCTTTGCTTACAGTTTTTTGACCGTCCTATTAATACTGCAGATATTTGGCAATGGATATTTGCCATTCCCATAGGTGGTAATTTAACTTTTGTAAAGAAGAGGGAAAAAAGCAAGCATTAACGCTACGGAGGAGATTTGCTCTGTGAGGCTGAATGAGGCATTCCCATAGCAAACAGAGGTTGAAGAAGTAATTGTCAAGACTTGGCTGGAGCAGAAGGGAGAAGGTTAGCAGCAAGAAAGCATTTAGTGGGCATCTGTCTTGAAAAACTTCTTCGTTAATCTCACTTCTTGCTCCTTTATCATATATAGGGGTTTCAGATTATTTCTGCACCAGGAAAAGATGGATGAAGGCAGTGGAGAGGTACCTGGTCAGTAGAAGCTGTCTCAGGCTCAATCTGAGAGAGAATTTTGGAGAAATAGACAAAATGAAATAGAATTTTAATGAGAGAGCAGTGACATCTGTCTTGCTGAGGAGTTCAGCCTAAGTGAACAGGTCTGTGAAAATATGAAATAAAAGAGCATTATCCCCATCCCTACCCCAGACAGGCAGTGGTTTTCAAATAGAGTAATGCTGTTGAATTGGTGTGCTATTCTTTAAGGATCCCAGCTAAACAGGGATTATGCCTGGAACTGAAAGGCTGAGCTGCTTGCAGAAAGGCTACCTCCTGTGTTTTAAGAGTGGTAATATTCTGAGATGATGCCCATCTGTATGTGTGGACCCCAAATTCCCAGCATTTCCTTTAAAACCATATAGGGTAAGTGATCCTGTGGACACTTTCCTGCACACACCTTTTCCAGAAATAAATGTGATGACCACTGACATAGATGTGCTTGAAACCATAACATTTTCTAATCATTTAAAGTTTTAATGCAAGTTTAATAAAGACTCATAAAAGAATCATGCTCTCTTTAATCGATTGCAAATGCTTATAATTACCCTGAGGCTGTTTTCAGCTGCTTGATGACTATAATATTCTCAAGTCTGTCTCCAGACAGTATTAAAACTGCTTATTACTCATCTGGCTCTTTGCCAGCTTCCCATACTCATTTGCTTCACTGTGCCTCAATAAACATATAATTAATTCAAGCTTATTACCAAACTTTTTTTTTTTTCCATTTGTATTTATTACGTCATTCAGATAAGGAAAGGAGCATTAATTTTCATCTGTGTAACTTTAGTGTGTCAGGTGAGAACTTCTGTAACAACTTGCTTTTGCTGATTGACATTACCACTGCAAAATCAGTATATATTTTGGGTGACCTGAAAATTATTCAACTTCTGAATTACTCTGTAAAATTTCTCTGTGGAAAAATGGACATGCTTCTCCTTTTCAGCCACGTAACATTGGGAGAAATGTATTGCAGTAAGTATAAGTGAATCTGTAGAAAGAAAGTGTTTGTCACTCTCTCATGTTGCAGTCCTTAGGGAGGGGATGGGTAAAGCATTTAAAGGTTTGGCCTGACAGATCTGTGCTGTGTTAGTGAGTTGAAGTCACAATAAAACTGTAGGTGTTCCTCCAATACTGTGCAGTGGGAAAACTGTAAATGATGTGCTGTTTTGAGGTTTTGCAGAGGTACAAGTCTTCATTTGTATATGCAATCTGAATCAGAAGAACAGTAATTTATTTAAAGACTATTTGAATACCTGAAGCTTGTGCTGATATCTGCTACTGTTTGCTAAGTATTTTTCAACTCTTAACACATTGTTCTGTCTTCTCAGAAGTATCAAATTTGAGTTTGTAAGTTTATATTTTGGCAGCTAAATAAGTGAACAGTAATCAAATGAGGAAACTATTGAGAAAAGTAATTTTTGCGTGTTGAATTGAAGAAATTATATCACCAGTGGAAAAAAAAAAGCATGACTTAGGTATAATAACATCATAAATGTCAAGTAGTATCATAAATTGAAAAGAAAACTTGTCTCTGAGAGTTTTAACCAGTCAAAAAAAAAAAAAAANAACATGAACATGTATAACAAAAAAAAAAAAAAAAAAAAAAAAAAAAAGGAAGAGAGACAGGAAAGAGCTAGAAACTATTTATAGCAGTATTCCTAAATCTTAGTTTATCAGCTTCACTTTTGTAGGTTATGTTCTTCACAGCACCAGTTCACTCATAAAATATTCCTGTTTCTATACTGTAAACTTGTAATCAACTGAAAATGTTCTGTAGGAAGAGATCGATGCACAGTCAGAGAACAATTTGTCTTAAGGAAGTTTATAAATCATGGAATGGTTTGGGTTGGAAGGGACCTTAAAGGTCATCTAGTTCCACTGCCCTCCCATGGGCAGGGACACCCTCCACTAGACCAGGCTGCTCAGAGCCCCATCCAACCCAGCCTTGAACACCTCCAGGGATGGGGCATCCACAACTTCTCTGGACAACCTGTGGCAATCCCTCACCGTCTTTACAGCCAAGAATTTCTTTCTAATACCGAACCTAAATTATCCCTCTTTCATCTTGAACTCATTACTCCTTCTCCTGTCGCTGCGGTTTCCGACGCAGTCTCTCTGTCTGGCTTCCTTGTAGGCCCCCTTCAGATACTGGAGGGTTGTTATGAGATCTCCACACAAGCTCCTCTTCTGCAGGCTGCACAGCCCCAACTTTCTCAGCCTGTCAAAAATAGTCACAAATTGTTCATTGCAAGGAGACTCTCTTTGCTGTTCTTTACCCCACCTCCCTGGAAGGGGATGCACAGTTCCTCACGCTTATGACAACCAACAGGGAGTAGCAGTGACTTACAAGGCGAGTGGGTGAAGCATACAGACAGATTTATTAAAAAAGAAAAAAAAATATATATAGTTACTATTTTATATACAGACTTTTATCTACACAGGTATGTAAAGCTCTGTCGAACAGTATAGGAATTAAGCATAATTTTCTAAGTTTGGCATGGTTTGAAGACCCTAAATTAATTTCTTTGCAGAGGTTGTTTCGCTCAAAGACAACTCATAGAAACCTTTTGGAAATCTTTAATGGAAACTGTAGTCAAAAGGAAATTGAATGAAGAGACAGAAAGCAGGTTACACAGTCAAAAGTACATGGATAGAATATATTGCCATGTCAGCCTTCACGAGTGAGGCTGGTGATTACTATCTGACTTCTTTTCTATTTTTTCAGAAGCTACAGCAACAGCTGATACTCTGAAGGATTAGCTAGCTTCATTCTTATTTTTTTTATCCTTTGCTTTCTGACTCTTCCTCTCCTGTTAAAAAGAATAAAAAGAAACATCTTGTGTCAACTATCATTATTGTTAGAAACTGAAGTCTTGCAGGATTTGAAAACTGCAAATTTTGATATCTTTCTCCCAACACTGATTGAGGAGCTCAAGACTATCTGTATTGATTTTGCTTATTTAAAGGATAATTTCTAGTAACTGATTTATAAGATGACACAAAAATAGCTAATGTAAATTGCATTTGAATGAACCTTTAAAGTAAGGATTACATAGACCTTTTACTAGTGCCAAAATAGTTCATACCAAACAACAAAAATTGAAGTTACTTGTTTATATTGCAATTTGAAATGGAAACATCTTCAAAAAGGAAAAAGACATTAATTTTTTTTTTTCATTTTTATCACTTCAATGACACTAAAAAAAAGAGAAAATTTGTTGTCTTTTTTTATGTGTAAAATTTCAGAACATTTCAAACGAGGGAAAAAAGCGCAGTCATTCATACCATTTACAAATTTTCAGTTTTCTCAAAGATATATTCCCACTTCTTAGGTTTCAGAAATTTTCCTAATGAGATTTTGTATGTAATTAAACATTTGGGCTTGAATTTACTTCTAATGAGTTTGGACTACTGCTACATTCTCTGAAGATAGATCATCCAGATGGAATTTCTCAGGTAACCGTCCCTGTCACTTCTCAAATGATAATATGAAAAAGCTGTGATAATTTTTTTTTTTTAATTAATTTTAATTTGGTAGTTCAACAAATTACATATAAGGTGATTAATGAGAGGGAATCCCACTGCTATGAAAGGAAAATGAAGGACTGTTACTGAATCATCTTCCTAAATTGTTGTTTTCCTCAGTCTGGATCTTGACCACGTTAATAGATAGCAACATGAGCACAGGAATGCAAACACTTTGCACAAGCCTTTACACAGAGCAGGGGCACCATCAGAGTCCAGCTGAAGCTGCACACCTCCCTTGTGTTCAGTGCATTACCACAGTTAATAGTTGCTCTCATGTTAGCCAGCGTTGTGTAAAGGAAGAATCACTGTGGTAGACTTGTAAAGCTATCTTGATAAGGATTTGAACAGTGTTATTTGTTATACAATGGCTTTTCTCATCATCTGTACAAATATAGTAGTCTTTTGTGCAAATCAGCCAGTGAATATTTATGACAGGCACATTCACCTTTACCACCACAGCTGAATCAGTTGGTATTTATCAGCCAGATACTCTGAGGAGAATGTTCTCAGATCTGAAATGCCATCAGAGGGAGGATGAGCTAATGACTGTAAGCCAGGCTTCAGACAACCAAAGTGCACAGTGAGTGCCTTGTAATTTAGGTGGAATACAATGATACAGGTGAATGGATTAATTTATTACGATTAGCAAATACTGCCATCTTTCTCTTCTCCTGATTATAGTGTGATCTGAAAAATTTTTAATGAGCTTTGCATCTACTTGTAGCTGTTTCCTTTTTAATAAGGGTATAAGAGGTACTTAGCATATGAGTTATTTAATATTTGCTGTTCATTTTATTCAGCTTATAAAATCTTCATTGCATATGCATCCTGGTACTCCTGTATGAGATGCCTGAAAACCAGCATATTTTGTTCTAGATTGTCCTGATTATTAGGCTTTCCCCAAGATCAGTTAGGGGACTTGCCCTCTCTGTATAAAACAGATGGCAAAGGAAAGTTATGAGGGAGAGAACAAAAAAGTGAGATGAGATCTGGCCCTATGATTAGAAAAACCTTGTGCAAAACTCATAGAATCATAGAATGTCCTGAGTTAGAAAGGACTCACATGGCTCATTAAAGTCCCACTCCTGGCCCTGCTCTGGACAGCCCCAAAAGTCACACCATGTGCCTGAGCTTTCCATCAAATGGTTCTTATTGTTTATATTAGGTGAGGTCTCAGTGTTCCTGCCAGGATGGTCATTTAAGATTTACATCTGTAGTCTGTGAAGGGCACTTTGCTTTTCTCTGAGCGTGCTCTGTATTTGAGATACTTACCTATTTCTTGTGCTTTCTTCAGCATCAAAAAGGTTGTTCAGTGAGAAGAAGGTATGTGAGTTTATGCTTCATTTCCTAAATTCTTCCTTAGGTTGGAATCCACAGTAGTTGACACAAAAATGACAAGTTTGGTGAAGCTGTCACCTGAATTCAGCTCTCAGCTGGAGCAGTGCCACACTGAGTACCTGCATTTGAATATATCAGCCAGGTCTGCAGAGCTTCGGAGGCTCTGGGCCTTGAGCTCTCTTCTGCAGGACGCTCTGCATGTTCACCTCAGCTGTGGCTGCAGCCAGGCTGTGTGCCCAGTGCTGGACCTGCTGTGCACCAGCAGTGCAGACCATAAGACGTCCCTGAAGATCTCTGCCTTGTGGCATGGTTATGTATGCCAGGGAAGGTCATTTCCACCAGAGTCCTTGACAAATTTTGCTTGCTTTGTATATTCGCATTTCCAAGCCAGCTTCATAATCTCTTAAATTTAGCACGGTTTTGGTTGTAAGGAGAATGTTTGGTAATGTTGCTTTTAAATTTCCAGCCTGGTTTCACCCTGTAAGTGATGCTGAATACAGCGGGGTACTCTGTTCTTGTGCACACATGTATTGACTGGAAGTGATGGCTGTCCTGTGAAAATACAGGAAATGTAATACTAAATAATGGTGACACTGAGCTGGGAGAGGAGATAGCAACTTTGGCTTTAGCATTGATCTGTCTCTGTGTGCTAACTCTGGCTTTGATCACTAAGGAGTATAATTAATACTGGTGATAATGGGGAAACTTTTCTGAATGTTTGGCAATGACTGTGACTCATCTGATTTAAACAGAAAGTAAAAATGTGACTTCTGGCTGGGCAACAGGTTGGCTAGCAAATTCAGGGCAGAAAACACCTGTGTTCCAGACATGAACAGTCTTGTGTCTCCTCAGCAAAGCCATCTGTGCCACAGGTTGCTTGCCAGATTTTTCTACAGAAGGAGTTTATCTATTAGAAAGATGATTCCACAGTGCAGTGTGGATACGTGCCACGTTCAGACAATCCACGCAGGAAAGATAATGCTGCCCATTCAGTGGCAGCATCTGTTCTTTGGCATACGCTTTGAATATGATCATTGCTAGTGACTTGCTGCTGAAATATTGGAAGTACCATCATGATTTAAATAGCATTTAAATTGCAGGGTGTTTTTGTGTGCTTTCTGCTGTTTCACAGCAGCAGGTGAGCACCACCAATACCTCCATTTTGCTGCTGGGTAAGCTGAGGTATAACCAGAGTCTGTATTTATTTCCTGCCCATACCTTTGTGTTGTACCAATGCTAAATACAGAAGTAATAAAGAAGAAGTAGGAATCCCAGTTTGGTACATGTTCAATTAGAATGGTGGTGTTTTCCCAAAAATATATCACACAAATGCAATACGGTTGGCATGGTCACCTATAATAAATGTAGAGAATAATACTGGACCTCTTTTGTCCCATCATTTAGTGAAGATTCAATATAATTGTTCCATTGTTTGCATGCAGATCTTCATGGCAAAAAAAGAAATTTGATCCTATATTCTGGCTTCTGGGTCAACACAGATTATGCAGAAGCAGTCAATAACTCTAGTGTGTTTGTAAATTCAGGTCTAGTGAAATTATGCTCTTGTTTTGGAAAAGGACAAATAAAACTTTGCTTGGTGGTTCCTGCTTGCCCTGTTCTGGTGTCAGAAAATATATGGATTTATGGGATAGAATTTAAGTCTTTAAAAAGGCTTTCACAGCCTATGTAAATTTTCTTCCTGATAATTTTGGTAGAGTATTTAGATCCTATCTGCAAGTGTTCCTTGTGCTTCAATAATTTTGACTTCCACTGGTCAGTTTTACCAATTACACGATTTAATTAGTCTGGATGCTGAGTAATCCTCAGAGTGTGTGAGCTTCAGGAACTTTAGAATGAAGGAGTTAAAGTAGAAAGAAGTTTATTTTATCATTTGCATAAAACGAGACATATTTGTAGCACTTCAAATAATCTTGTTGGTATTTAAAGTGCCAAAAGTTCTAACATCTCTGATTAGAGTGAATCTAATTTTCCTGATTTAGATATTAAATAGAAGCTGTAATTAGTATCTGATTCTCTTATGGAACTTTATTTTTAGGGTATGCATGTATTTTATTCATGGTTAAACTATCCTACAAGTGTTTAGTAATGCTGATATTTTGGCAGTGTCTGGAGAGTGAGCTTTTGGTGATGAATGTCTAATACAGCCTAAATGCCTAAAATACCTTTTCTTTCCAGTTCATGGTATTTTGGAGCTCTAGACAGGAGACCCAGCTTGCTGATTGTGATGGACTTCCAGGACTAATCCTGTTGAGTTATTCTTGTGTACTGTTTGATTATAAGCTATTGCATGGCTATTTCTTCATGATTTGTAGTCCTTCATGGTGCTGGAGGAGGATGGTTGTCTGTAATATTTTCTAGCTGGTGCATCTCTAATGGTGATGCAGGCAGAGCATTCTTTCTACTGTTGCAGACTGAACTTTGTTTTCTTTATACTCCTGTTTGTGGCACCCTGCATAAGATGAGCAGGGAGCAGGGGGAGACAGTAGGTCAGGATAAAAGACCTGAGCAGCCAAGCCATTGTGAAAGTCTAATTGGAAGCTTTCTTCACTATGTCTCATGCAGGCAGATAATAAGCCTGTAGCTTCAGGTCTGACCATTCCTCTGGAAAATGAGGGATTGAGATGAGGAACTGATACAGCACCAAGGGTCTAAGAGGGAAGCAAATCAGGAACTGCAGTCCCTCTGAGACTGGGTCTAACACTACACATCTAGGAGAGACCAGATTTAGTATTCTAATGGGAAAAATATTTTCTGATTATTTTAGCCACAAATGCCCTCCTAAATCTGAGGAACCTTTATTTTTTGAAGAAATGTTTCTTGAGAAATTCCTGTTAATGTGGGGTTACTGATTCCCTGTATTTTTATTTTTTTCTTTTTCTTTTCCCATAGTACGTGTTTCAGCTAGTGTCTGTTGTGTTAACTCTAAGGTTAACTCTCACCCCTAACTGAGAGCAACTTGGGTGTGTGGGAGGCTTGCATGCCAGTAGGGAAGGCAGGATATCCTGCTGAGTGTCCTCTGGGACAGCAGCAGGTCAGAGCGACTTCTGGAGGGAAGAGTCATGTCAGGGAACCGGTGGCTTAGCTCCTGGAAACGGAGAATCTGCAGTGGTGAGTAGGGGTCAGATAGTGAGGACTCTGTGAGACTGAAGGGATTTTCCTGAGGTCGCTAAGGCCCTGATCTGACTTGCGGAGTCATTGAATGATTTTAATTTTTTAAGCATAAAGTTTGGGATTTTAACTTTGTTCAAACTTTGGTCAAACAAGCAAAGGGAAGGAAAAAGTTCAAGCAAGCTTGTGGAACTCAGTACTGGAAAAAGTTTTTTCAAAAGCTCGGGCCAGCTAGAGGCAGCATAACAATTTAAAGAGTACCCAGACATTTCAGTTGGTAGACAGTAAAGATATTACAAGCCAGGTAGTGAACACAGTTAGCGTTTTGCTGATCAGTTCTTCCTTTCTAAGTCATTCTTAAAGAAGGGTTTATTGGGAGTGAGCAAGAAAGCTCTACAGGAGCAGTTTGCTGTGGGAAACTTACTAAATTCAGCCAGTGGTATCAGATGACAGCAGGCAGTACCATTGCAACGACTACATCTGGCTTTTTTTTTGTTTTTGAAGGAAATAAACAGCTCTGAAATTTAGAACAACATTAAGACTTTTTGATGAGTGAACAGCCCAGGCTCCACTTATATACGTTAAGCTACGTAGCATGGATAATGTAGTTTTGAGTTTCACAAAAGAAAACAATCTGCTTCCTACTTTTCTAATCCTCAGTTGCCCTCCGACAACCCTTGCTTGAAGGAAGAATTGTGTGTAATGGTCATCTTGGCCTCACTGCTCTATATGGATTTTAGTGTGAAAGTCCTTTAAGAAAGATTAGGAATAAGTGTGGTGATTGAATGGCCAAATTAGGAAAATTGTTAGAAATATTTGTAGGTTTGTTTTCTAACGGCTGTTTTGGACAGTAGCTGTGGTGTGTCCATTCTTTCTCCTGTTTTAGTACTTTAAGAAATGCAATGAGCATAGCTCAGGAAGAAGTCTAATGAATATTAAGGGAAGCCTGTAGGGACCTACCTGACAAAATGTTTCTGTGAGATAAATTGAACAGTTACTTGTGTCTTTTTTTCCACTCACCAATTAACATCTTGTTTGGTCTCTGATTTTTCTAGATATCCGTGGAATACAAGAATTTTTAGACAAAGTATCTCAACAGGGAATGGATGTGGCATTACAGAAAGTAGAAAACAACATCAATAAAATGATCACAGGACTCTTTTCCACCATGAGAATAGAAGAACTGAACCGCTATCGGGATACCCTGAGACGGGCTATTCTCATCATGAACCCTTCAACAGCCAAATCATTCCTAACAGAGGTATGTATTTTAATGAGAGGTTATCTTCTTGTTTTGCTGACCAACACCACAGAGGTCTGACAAAAGATTCAGTTTGTTTGACTTCATAACGGTAATCAAAAAAACCCAGCCCCCCAAGTAAAAGTTTAAATATTCTCTATTCAAAGATCAGCATGCAAGGGTGTTTTTTCATGTTCATGAATGTGCATACAGAACAGTAAAACCACATCCTGCATGAGCAAAAACATTAAGGAAATATGCGGAAGAATTACCTCTCAGGCTTCTGCTTGAAGCTCAGAGATACTGTATTGCCATTGTGACCTCCACTACTGAAATATTTACAACTGAAACTATTATCATTATTATTACTATTTAGAGAGATATATAATAGGTATTTGTGGATAAAATGTGTTTACCTAATTGATTTTTTTAACATAAAATGATGTTGATAATCTTCTCTAATGTGCCACTGAGTAGTAGTAAGGTAATGGAATATACCAAAGATGTGATTTGCATGAAGAATTTGAGATGATAGACTAAAGTCATGTTTTCAAGCAATATAGATCAGATTTTCAAAAGGCTCCTTGGGATTTAGAGACAGAAGACCTGCATATTGCATTTGACTATTAGTTGTATAATCTTTTTAAATGAGTGACATGGTTTTCTTTACATGCCACTGTGCTGCTTCAAATGTGGTTTTACATGCATGTATACTCTTCATCATCAACCAAGGCTTAAAAATCCTTGTTCTGCTTCATAGAAATGCGCTTTCTCTCTTCAGTAATTTCTCTTTGGATCTGTTTCTAACTTGCATTACTTTTCTTCTACGCTTTGCTATTGCCTTGGTGTTCAGAAATTGAAGCTTAAAAACTATTTCTGCATATCCAATCTCAAGTGAATGGCTTTTGGGAACATTAGCTCGAAGAAGGCTTTCTTGGTTTCTTTTTCAAAATTTTGTTTGCCCTTGGCTTTTTTTGGCTGGGCATTTCATTCTCCTCGTTAAACACTTGAAGCTTGCTAATTCTGAGTAATGAGGGTCTGCTGTTGTGTCCAAATGTCCGTAATGCTTCATAAGATTTAAACAATTTTTGGGCATGTTTAGATTGTTCTGCAGTGTTTTCATCACCCAAGTCACAAGTGTTTTGCTTTTTGGTAAGAGACATTATAAGATATTTCACATTACAACTTAAAAGCTGCATGGTTGGAGACTCTAACTACAATAACTCTGCAAAACAAAACTCCTGTTCTTACGCAGAAACACTCTTTTTTTAAAAAGATACACTTTATCATTTATTTTTATACACTTGGGTATAGTAACAAAGTCGTTGTTATTTTTTGAAGTTATCATGTATGTGTTGTCAGGAAAGTAAATAATTTACTTTAGAGTTCTCATTTCAGCATTGGATACTCAAGACCCCGAAGTCGAAAGACCAGTAAAAAACCAACTAAACCAAATCCACAATCCCTGTCCCTCCAAAAAAGTTCCAATACCAAACACCAAAAAACTTCTGAAAAACAAGAGACTCCCAATGTTTCCCCTTTCCTGGAGTCTGTAATTCTACCAGGAAAGGTCATTATCTTCTTCTGTGAGTGTGGTTCAAAGAGACTTTCACGTCAGCTGCCGTATTACAGGTTTTTGCCAGGATAACAGTATTTATTTGGAGTATGATACGTGATTGGTAAACTGACAGCAGAAGCCTCTTAATAGGAAGAGTTACTCAAATAGAAGTGTGATTATTGCCATAGTTTATTTCTGCAGGTGACAGGGAATGAAATAAACATCTGCGCTCCAACACAAAGTCTTAGCACAAGGAGAAGTTTGCTGGATTTGCTTTTCCAATGGATATTAAAAACTGTTGTTTTGAGTCAAACCAGCAGCTGTACTATAGGGGCAAAGAAATTATAAATCCTATGGAGTGCCAGTGGGCTAAGATATTCCTAAACAATTTAATGGACATGCTGATTCCAAAGCCTATGCCTTGTGCATGATCAGTTTAGCTGGGAAATTCAGTGTAAACCTTAAAAAGATAATAAGAAAAAACTGCATATTCGGAAAAGCCCTTGGGGTTTTTCTGCTCAGTAGAAGCTTTTGGCTGCCTCACTGGATTCAGCTGTCTGCTCCTCTCCCCAGACCTCACATAATCTCTGCTGCTTGGTCCCTTCTTAGATGACTGCTCTGGCTGAACCCTGTCATTGTTTAGCTGAGAAGAGGGTTCATTCACTCTGCAACAGCTGTAGTAAGCGTGGTCTTGATTACTATGCAAGTAACAACTATTCCAGGGTAAATAGTCAGAGACTGGCCTGTGTAAATAAGCAGTCTGTAAACTGGAGTTTGCTTGTGTAGAATTTATCTTTGTTCAGACTCTTTGAAATTCTGTGTTTGAAATCTTTTTTCTTTCTTTTTTTTTTTTTTTAGCGGTGTTGCTTTTTTAAGTTAGGCACTTCTTTCTCTCCAGCTTTTCTATCTCTAGAGCTTGAAGAGATGAGATCTATACTTACAAACGCAATAAAATGGAGATTAAGAAGTAAATACACTTCTCTGGCTGTGGAAATAAAAGCCGACCTTCTCTTTAAACAATATGTATTAATTTGCCCTCCATACAGCATGGAAAGGTAGGGAGATTTGGGAGCAAGTATCACAGCATTTCTCCTTACTGGCTAAAGGATTAATGTAAAGTGAGAGGGAGGGGACAGACAGATTGCCAAATGTCCTTTGTTGCTTTGAGTTGGGGATGGAGGAGCAGAAGGAAAAAAAATTCTGCTGAAAGAGTGAAATTCACTGGGGCTAAGGAGTCCAGAGGTATGGAGATAGAAGAGACTGGCACCTCTCCACAGATGAGTTAGTGGCAGCATCTGGGAAAATACTTTGCCAGGGATATACTGGTGACTTGTTCAGATTTTTTTTTCTGATGCAATTTTTCTCTCCTCTCAAATAATCACCCAGGTCCCACAGGTGAAGCAAAATATTCCCACTGAAACTTTCGTGATTACTAAAATTCCAACCATCTTGCACAAAATTTGTTATGCTATCTGACAGCACTGGTGGTAGATGTGAACTGTGTGTCACTTTCTTGCTTTATATTTTGAGATGGGGTTTTTTTTTGGCACGTGTTCTTCTAATTTGTGATGAACATGACGGATAGGAAAAGCCACGTAAGGGAAAAATAAGATGTCCTTAAATGAGAGTCCTTGCCAGCCCATCATGACAACAAAAATCAAGGGCTTCAAAAGTCAAGTGTGAGAAGTCTGGGTAGCAGCAGGATTAGGCCAGGAAAGTCAGGTGACAACACAGGTTCTGGGAATAGCAAAGCAAGTTTGAGAAGTGAAACTTTGGGAAGCAGTACTTTAGGACACAAGCCAGATGTCCTCCACTGGGCCAAAATGCTGTCAATACTTCTCTGCTTTCAAGTTTTTTTCTGTTTAGCTAACGAAGCTACCTTATCACTTGAGTGCAGAAATGTGAATTTGTTCTTCTGTGTCATGACTCCCGGAGCTGATAACAGAACTACAAAGGAGGGACGATGCAACTAATTCATTCATTTAGTTATAGAGAAAACCTTCACACATTGAAAACCCAGTAAGCCATGTGTGAAAGAGCCCTAGCAACAGCCAGGGATTTTGCTGGAGTTTTGACAGGCAAGCTCTGGAAGGCTTTGGTGTAGGTGCTGAAGGCACTGCTGCCTCCAGCTTCCCCTCAAAGGAGGGATTACCAGCCCAGCAACCTCAGCAGGTGTGACTGTACATCTTCCTGCCCCTTGCAAGGTCCCTTCTCGAGGTTCTGTTGCAGGGGTTAGTGGCCTCTTACAGAGAGAGGTGAGAACGATTTTTAGCTGTGGCAGCGAGACTCAGCAGCTTGTCTAGCAAAATTTTTGGAGCATTGGCAATGATGTATAAGCCAACAAAGCTGTCTGAGGCTTGACACTTCAAGCCATCAATGCAGTGAGCAATGGCACTGCCCAGATTGGAGAGAACTGCTCTTCAACTCACTGTACACTGCATGGTTTGTGTAAATGAAAATATTAGCTATTTATTATTGGAAAAGTTCTGCTCTGCAACAAACCTGAAGTCACTGAACCCCATCATGCCCAGAGCATGCTAGAGATATTGGAAATGTTTACTGTTAAACATGTATTGAAAGTTAAACTCATCTGCATGACAGAAATGGGTTATAATTATTGAAAAGCTATATTCCACAAAACTATCTGCTGCCAAATCTGAGTTGTAGCAAATAAGTCCTGTGTGTTGGCCTGTGTGTATGCAGACATGTTTATTGTACTGACTTCTATAGGTGCTGTTTTATTCCTCTGTATTTTTAAAGGAAATTAAAATTATGTAGCTTTCAGCATTAATCTACCACACATGATTTTGCAAATAAATTTCTTTTTTCTATCCGAGATTAATGTAGGACAGTACTAAAATAAAGTTAGCTTGGATGAAAAGAAGCTACACAGCTACTTTCATGAATAAAAGAACTCTTAATAAATGAAATGTTAAAATATACAGGGAAAATAGAATAAAGCCTATAAATTAAGTACTGAAGAGTTCTTGCCATGTAGTGGGCAAGTGAAAAAATAAGAAAAGAGAGTGTTTAAGGAGCAAATGTAATTTAAATTGCCTCATGTAATTGAACTTTCAACATGCTTTTACTAGTGGTTACTGTGAATAGAATGAGAAGTAACATTTCTTCTGTGAAACGAGATTATTCTTGATAGCAAATGCCCTGGTTTTTATTATATTTGATTGTTGTGTCTCTGTTGAAAATAACAGTTAATTTTAAATGTAATTATTTGAAAAGATACAGGGGTTGTTTTTTTTCTTGTAGTGGCATAGTTATTGTTTTATCAGGTATTAGATCTGATCATGAAGCAAATCATGAATCATTTAGACCTAAAGACAAGGATTTGCTTTAGTGTCACATGGTACTCTAACCAGGCTTATTTCTTTAAGCAACTTATTTACTGAGACTTAGGAAAATTTATTCAACTTCTCCAAAAGATTTATTCGGCCTTTGTGTGTCCAAAGTTCATGGAAACGTAGTATTTTCTCTTTTTTTTTCTGTTTTTTTTTTCCCCTTTTTAAAAAAAAATCTTATTTTGTGATGCTCTGTTCTTTTTATTTTACATATATTCTAAGGAAGGATAGGACAAAAATTAGCTGTTTTATCTTTCTATTCCTTTTTATTAATAAGGAAAGTGATACTGTCTTTAGTCAACAGCATGATATACAGATATGAGGTGAAGTGAATGAAGTTGAAAATAGGAGTTAAGAATCTCATGCACCCACATGCCACTTCCACTGAAACCTGTAGTAAAAATTCAGATGTTTCCAGTGGGAGCAGATGGCAGTGATTTTTGTTCAGGTGTGGCCAGAAAATATACGTAGCAGGGAGAGGTAGAAGACTCCAGACAAGTATCAAGTCCATGTAATTCACAGAATCATAGAATCTGCTGAGTTTGAAGGGACTCACAAGGATCATCAAGTCCAACTCCTGGTCCTGCATGGGACACACTGAGTCACACCATGTGTCCAAGCACATTGTCCAAATGCTTCTTGAGCTCTGTCAGGGTTGGTGCTGTGACCACTTCCCTGGGGAGCCTGTTCCAGTGCCCAGCCACCCTCTGGGTGAAGAACCTTTTCCTGATATCCAGCCTAAACCTCTCCTGACACAGCTTCAGGCCATTCTTTCAGATCTTGTCACTGGTCACTGCAAAGAAGAGATCAGGGTCTGCCTCTCCTCTTCCCCTCACGAGAAAGTTGTAGACTGCAGTCCCTTCAGTCTCCTCCAGGCTGAACAGACCAAGTCACCTCAGCCAGTCCTTGTATGACTTCCCCTCAAGGCCCTTCATGATCTTCATAGTCCTCCTTTGGACACTCTCTAATAGCTTAATTAATACTTTCTTCTCTTTCTCCCTTGCCCGGCTGGCGATGCTGTGCCTGATGCCCCCAGGACACAGGTGCCCCTCCTGGCTGCCAGGGCACTCCTGACTTGTGTTCACCTTGCCATCACCAGGACCCTCAGGCCCCTTTCCATGGCACTGCTGCCTTGCAACATCTGATTCTTCAGTCTGTCTGTATATCCAGGGTTGTCCCACCCCAGTGCATCCGGCACTTGCCCTTATTGAACTTCACATGTGGTGATTGCCCAGCCCTCTGATTTGTCAAGATCTCCCTGCAGGGTCTTCCTGCCTTTGAGGGAGCCAACAGCTCCTCCCAGGTTTGTATTGTCTGCCAGCTTACTTAGTATTCCTTCCAGTACTGCATCCAAGCCATTCATGAAGATGTTGGAGAGTCCAGGGCTTGAGATGGAGCCCTGTGTAACCCCACTGGTGACAGGTCTGATGTCACCTCATTCACTGTGATCCTTTGTGCCTGACCCATGAGCCAGTTGCTCACCCATCACATGATGTGTTTATTCAGCTGTGTGCTGGACATTGTGTGCAGAAGGACCCTGTGAGAGACAGTATTGAAAGCTTTACTGAAGTCCAAAGTGGCTGGTTTGCCTTTGTGTGTGTGCCATAGGCTGCCAGTCCCAAGTATGTTCAGGAAAAGGCATCAAATTTGAATTTAGGAAAGCTGGATTTTCTTCTTCTGCTATGTGTGTGCCTGCATACCTGTGTGCAGTGTATATGAGCTAAAAAGTAACATTCCTTTGTGTATGTACAAGCATTTTCTGCAATGATGAGAGCATATTTATCTGCCACCTAAAACCCACACTGAGTTTTATGTTTTCAAATGAACTCTACTACTCGAACAGTTTCTTCTTGTCAAAGTAAAATGGAGATTGGACAGGGAAGCATTTGCTCAGTTGAATTCCGCAATTGAACTGATCCAGTGATGGACTGGAAAAGTACTCATGTTTCATGGGAAGCCTGTTGCATTTCCAGTTAGACTGAGGAGTGACTTGATGGTTTGTCACATATGTCAGTCCATCATAATTTTCTCTGCCCTGCTGAATGTGGTGGCTGGTGGGTAGTTGCCCTAACAGTAAAGAAAAGAGTAATTCTTTATCACAGTTATTGATGCATGATGCTTATGATGCATCAGATATGCAGCAAAATTTGCTTCCAAGATTTTCAGTATTGTCTTTGTGAAAATTTATTCATGATTGCTGGGAATTTTTAAACAATCCTATTTACATAAAACACAAGTCTGAAGTCTCCAAAGGCAAGAGTTGTTCAGGCAGTTCTCTTATAGAGGGCAGTGATGAAAAGAATCGGCAGCAGACATATGAACCTACAGCTATTTTTATCTCCTTTTCCTATAATTTCATCACAAATGTGTATTTGATTGGATTTTATCTAGGAGTGATAGTCTTCAGAGGCCAAAACCAGATTTTTCAGTCAGTGACTGTTTGCTCCTTTCTTTTTCTTATAAGTAAGCTGAATGCTCTCATCTTTGAGGTCATCTTTCTCACCTTAGTGTTTGAGCTTTTAGACCTGCACTCTCCTGGGGAGCTTATTTGCCCTTTTTGAGTCCATTCTCTACACCATTGTTTGCAGTGGAATAAATCCTATTCAGCGTACTCCAGTGTATTTCTTTGTTTTTGTTAATTTCAATGTCAAGAAATTTATCTTTTCTTTTTCTTCTTTCTCCAGCATTTAAAACCACAGAATTTATATCTGAAATGCAGGCTTAAAGGATTTTTTTATTTCATAGGGTCTTCCAAATCTCTAGCAAAGGGATGTTCAGAAAATATGTTCAGAATGTTGAATCACTTGCATCATCCTTTAAGTGATCTTTCTGACTCTTTTTTTAACCTGCAAGAAGGGGTCTTGAAGGATTTTAAATCTTACCTTTCAGTGAAAATCTGAGAAAATTCTTGGTTTACTGTGTACTTCATTTTCTTGCCTTTTTATGCTCTTGCAACTTTGAATACAGGCCATCTAGCTGATGGCTGAATGACTGGGTGGAAAAACTACTGGGTTGTTTCCTAGTCTCAATGAATAGAGTGATGTTGGCTTAAATTTTATATGCACTTGCTTACCACGAGGTGAAGTTCAAAGATAAAATGTTTTATTACAAAACAATGAAAGAGAAAAGTCTCACTGGTAAAATAAGTCAGTTTCAAAGGTATTTGTATCATTTGCATCATTACTGAAACTGCAACCTAAAGCAATCCTTTCTGTTCCTGTCTTTTGAGGCACAGTAAAATTGAGTTTTGCAATGTAGTGCTGTGGTTCTTGGGACAGAATACAGCGCTTGCTGTAGTGAAGGTCAGTTATTTTGGCATCTAAAATGAAGCAAAAACATTTTGGGAAATCTGTCCCAATGCAGAGGGTCTACACTTAGAAGAACAGGAGCTGGCAGCTGTCTGCAGGTCCTTTGCACTGATATGAAGTCTAGAACTAAGGCTGTGCCTTGCTGTTACTGAAAGGTAAGGTTCAATATCAGTAGGCTGGAGCTCAGCTGGCACATTTGTGTCGACTGTGTAGGTTTTGTTTTTTGATTAAGGTTGCTGATAACAGCAGCTGAGGAGAAGCAACATATGGACATGCTCATCTTTCAATCTGCCATGCCTCACATGTGAAAAGTCAGGCAAAAGCCTGACTGATGTTACTAGTCTGGTGATACCAATATATCTTATGGATTGTACCATGGTTCTCTAGGCTTTTACACCCTTAATGTGGTGTTGGTGGCATAAGTGTGTGTGCACACTGAAGTGTGTGTGCAAAGCCAATATGTACCAGAGCACTTGTGTGATTTACAGCATAAGAAAGTCACAGCTTATCCCTGCATTTAATTCTTTCAGTATTTTCATCATTCTGGCTGTACAGTGTTTAGTGATGTGACCTATACTACAGATAGACATTCATGTGATGCTGGTTTCTATTCTATCTCAGAGTGTAGCACAATTGAGAGATACATACCAGATCTACCTCTCTAGTGACAGCAGCAAAAGTTGTAGTGTATTATTTTTTTATGAAAACAAAACTTATTTTATTGATAAAACATGCTAATACATTGGTTATAGAGATGTATGCAGGGCAATATGACTATAATTGATCTGTGTCTTGTTATCAATACAAATATTTACACTATCAGAATTTGGATAGTTATACAATAAAATCCTTTAACTTGGAATATAAGAAAATAAGAGAGGAACCCCACACTGTATAGCTCTGGCCAGTATTTTGTATTGAAAGCAACAGTTAAACTGCCAGTGTGTTTGAGAGAAAAGAAGGGGAGCTTTAGTGATTAAGTACTGAATAGAAGATATATAATGTACTTTATGAGAATCTCATAATATTTACTGTTGTGCAAACAATTGTTTGGTTATGCTTTCCCATAATTGCTTTCTGTTTCTCTACATGGCTTTCAATGACTCAGTAATTGACATCCTCTTCTTTGGGATCTTGCTGGGTATGTTGTTTTCTGGGCTAAAACAAATAACTGAGGGGCTGACCTCCCATGAACTTTAAAGATGTAATAATTCTTTTCTTCTTCAATTTGTGTTGGCTATTCTTTGTTCTGCTTTCTTAAATTGCTATCATACTTAATTATATTCTCCTATTGTCATACCACCAATTTTAATTGGATGTGATAGTCTTGGTTACTGCTTATCCTTCCTCCCTGCTTTTATAGCCTCACTATAAACGTCTCTGTTGTGTTCCTCTTGAGAGACAAATGTCTTCCCAAGGAGAGTAAATTGCTTCAACCAGCCAGAGTAAATAAATTAAAAAAAAAAAAAAAAGAAAAAAGCAAGCAAGCACATTAATGCAACAAAGCTATTACATACACATTGGTAAAGACAGTCAATGTATTAAAGTGTGTATTTTCTACATAACTGAGGGTGGCTGATTCTTGTAAGTGTTATAAAAAGCTCACTCTGAACATCTGCAAAACTAATATGCAATTGACTGCCATGGGATGAGTGTCTCTTTGAAATAAAATGACAGCTAGAGAGGATTATCTTATAGTGGAGATAAGATCTGACAAAACTATTTCTAATCCGATTCTTTCTCCAAAGCGATGTTGCCTGATTGGCAGAACTGTTCTGCCTCCTTCCTTCTCACCAGAAAATAGAGGTGTAGTCAGTGCGTTAGTTTACCTTGGTTTCCAGAACATATAACTGATTTCCTAGCTACCATGAAAACTCAGTGTTGAATATTCTAACCCCAAGATACAATTAATTTACTCAAAATCAATTATTATATCATTTGTTTTGTCCATTGGTTAAACTGAAATGAAAACTAATGGTCATTATTTCTTCTATTCTAATAACATTTCTGTGACACTGAAGAAGCTTTCATTAGTTTGTCTGAAGTAAAACTAGAAGTTTATACCCTATCACTCCTTTCACAGTGTTTGCTGAGAGCTTTCTTATGAAATTTTGTTGAGCAGGGTCTCCCATATTTTTCTCCTTCATTCAGTTTGTGTGTGGTAATTTTATTATGGCGGTAATGCTTTTGCCACATATACTTGTAATCCTTGTGTCAAAATAAATCCTTTCCTTTAAAATTTGGTCAACCAGATCGGATAATTATCTGTAAAGAGATTAACAGCACATTAATAAAAATGCTTAGGCCACCATTAGAAACAATGGCTACAATGACGGGTACCTCAGGCTGCTTTTGTAGACACTTCATAATCAGCAGTAATATTTTTGAAGACTATTTTAAGATAATTTGTTCTATTTTGGAAGCACTTAGCCAACTGTAGCTGATTTTATGGTTTCTACAGAATTTCAACAGGACCTGGGGACTGCTGATGTCAAGAGCTAATTTTAGATTTATACATTATAAGTTTCTCACCTCCCCACATAATTTTTCCCTAGTTAGGACCCCTGCTATTTAGCTTATTTATAAATAATTTTTAAAGGTTTGGGGTTTTTTTTTTGTCCTGAGTGTTCTCATTTTAAAAGCAATATTAAATAGTGCTGCGATTCATCTCAGAATTTCCATAAATGAAAGTAACAGCTTCTTCTGCTGATTGTGAGAATAGGTGTAAAAAGTATCACTTTGAGTTTGTAAAAACATGTTTTCTACTGGTTTCCTATGTCATCCACAGCAAGGGCCCTGTCTTTTAATAAGAGTCCTAATCTTCCTTGGGGACTTCACTTATTTTGTCTCCTCTTACAAGTGACTAGGCAGTCATGCTGAGAAGGACTTGGGGTGCTGAAGGATGCGAGGTTGGACATGACCCAGATAGGTGCGTTCAGCTGTGGGTGCCCCATCCTTGGAAGTGTTGAAAGCCAGGCTGGATGGGGCTCTGAGTAACTTGGTCTAGGGAAAGGTGTCCCTAGACCATGGTAGAGGGGGTTGGAACTCAATGATCTTTAAGGTCCCTTCCAACCCAAACCATTCTGTGAATTCCTTAGGAAGGAAATCAACATTTGTTTTTGGACAGATAAATATTTTGATCTTACAGAAGTTCCTGTATTTCAGAGCAAATCACAGAATGGGTCACATTGGAAGGGACCACTAGAGGTTATCTAGCCCAACCTCCCTGGTCAAGCAGGACCCCTTAGACAGATTATTCAGGACTGTGTCCAGATGGTTTTTGAGTATCTGCAGAGAGGGAGACTCCACAACCTCTCTAGGCAACCTGTTCCAGTGTTCAATGACCCTCAGTAAAGAAATTCTTTACCCCTCAGTAAAGAAGTTCTTCCTCATGTTCAACAAGGAGCAGTAGGAGTTTATGCTGTCAGCACAAATTAATTTAAGAAATAGTTGCTACACATGAAAACTCAAGGAGGAAAAGGAAATTTGCAAGATCATACTATTGACCTGCTGTGTTAAAAGAGGAAAGTAATCTGTTTTGTTTGGTCTTTTGTTCTTTATCTGGCTTCTGAGCCAGTATTACTTAGGAGTTAGATGGACATAAATTCAAAGGAGATTAAATGATGAGATAGATTTTTGTCAACTTGCTTTAGGAATTCAGTAAACGAAGTTGCCTTAAAGAGCGTTTTACAAAAGACATTCATTTAGTTATAAAGGCACCAAGAGCAGGGGCTCCTTTTAACTCATCCTCAAGTAGTAGGAGATAGGCCAAGAGAAAGCCTTCAGGGAGGGCCTTAGCTGAGGGAAGTAGACAGATTCTCATCATGTGAGTGGACATTTCTTAGTGGGATTTATAATGGAAAAATTTCCATAGGTCATAGCATATGTTATTCACCATTTTTGCTTTGAACAAGAAGTGAGGTGTGCTGGGGGGAAAGCAGAAGAAGGCAAAAGGGAAGGGAAGAGGATGATTCAGGTTTTTCCAGATTCAATGAAGCAATGATTGAAAGCACCTTCCCACAAACTCTAATTGAAACAGAGACTAGCAAAAATAACATACTTGGCATTTTTACATGCTCTGAGGAATGAAAGCTTACATGTACAATATCCTTAAAACATTTTGATTTCCTGGACATGTATGTTGTATTGAAATTTTCCTCTCTCAGGAGAGAGTGGCTGTTGGGTCTACAGAATATTTGCTTCATATAACCTGTTAATTCTTGGGCTCACCGTCATGGTAGTGATATAAATGTGGATCTGATTTGTGCTTCTTTGTTTTTGTGGGGATTTTTTTTGACACTTTGCCTTTATTTTAGGGAGGGAATTAATAATTATAAGATAAGAACATGTTTTATTTGTTTATATACCATTTCACATACATTTGTCTAACATGTCTAAGCCAAAAATCACGCTTGTAGTGCACAAATCATGCTGCTGTTGGAATCAGTATTTAAAGAATAAAGCCTGTGGTTTCTATTCTGTAAATTACTTACATGTTGGTAAAACTTCATTGACTTCAAGATAGCAGGTCCTGACTAAAGCCAACTAAGAGGGTTTTTTTCCATCAAAAAATTCCAATTTTGTTACAGTCTGTGCTTCTGAGATAGGCAGGCAGATTACCTGAGGGCCTGGACTCCGAAACATATTTCATAGAATTTCAAAGTTCTTGCACTTCATTCCAAGTTGGAATAAAACCAGATTTTCAAACATCTACATCCTCTGCAGAGTTATGTGACCTTTCTTTTCATTCTGCTTTTCTCCTGACCAGCTTTCAAATTTATTTCCAAGCCAAGCTCTTTACATTTCAGCCTGCTATATTGCAGTCACGGGTCTTCCAGCACAGAGAGAGCATCACTGTCTTTGCTGTGAAGGCATTTAGGTATCCTTATTGCCACCTGCTAAGTTTGAACTGAAAGTACTTTTTCATTGTCCATTTAATCAATCTTCATTTTAATCTTGTTTAGAAAGTGGCTTCCAGCCTGCCATTACTGAGGATCCTAATTAGGCTTGCAACAGTGAATCCAAGCAGACTGTCAAAGCAGTGTTCCAAGAGGACACAGAAAGCTAAGTGCTGTCCTCAAGCTGGTTGACAGACTCATGCAGGATGAAGTGCAGCTGGATCTGCTGCACGCACATTGAACAAGGGAGGAGGCAGAACAGGGTGAGAGAACTCTTAATGTACTGCCACTTCCCCATCACAGCTGTCTGATCACACCTGAAGTGTGTGAAGAGACAAACCCCCTCAGACTATATTCCCTAGCTTTGCCATAGTCTATGGAGATGAAGATTTGAGGGAGACTTGATATTTATTTTCAGGAACTGTACTGAGAAAATATGAAATTGTGATTTCTTTTATTTTAAAATTAAAAATTAATCTCATATTGCTATGTCTGCTCACTATCCTGGTTATATCAAGCAGCTAAATCAGAAGCTTTACAGTATATTGCTTGTCAGTGCAGTGACTTTCCCTGAGGTATAACTGTTACTGTTTGCTCAAGGAATGCTTTGTTTTGTTTGTACAATACTAAAAAGGTGCACATTCTCAATGTTTTTGATACTTCTAATGTATGTTATAGGAAGTAGGGAAAAGGGTTATGTCTCAAGGGCATCATGCATTCGCTTGGGATAAGACGAACAGAGGCCTAGAATTCCCCTGGGAGAAAGCGTTGGAGCTGCTTTTAGTTCTGACAAATGCTTTGTTTGGATTGTGAAATAAATTCGACAGGATTAAATTTGTTGAGTTGAAAAATACCAATATGTAGTGTAGAGTGAGAAATACAATATTTAACCTGGTACAAATGTGCATCCCCTCACAGGAATTACAAGTAATATTACTTGATGAGAAATGCTGCTTTTCTGATTGAGCTACTCTGATGCAGAAAGAATTGAGAAAGTGGAAAGAGTCAATGAATACCAAGGAAAATTAATGATTGTTGAGGATCAAATAAAGTGAAAAGGTTCAAAATAAATGTATTTCCACAGCTGGCTTGCATTCAGAACACTTGATATAGTTTATACTTTAATACAATTCATAGAGTTTCCACTTAAGAGCATTTTATTCTTTTGTCTGTTCTTCTGTATATATTTACCTCTCTTTTCTTAAGGTAAGTGTAGCATACTGATTTTTCCTTTTGCCACAATATTTTATGAAATTCCTTTCATATTTAGCCTGGAAAAGTCTCCATTAAGCAAGATTCTTGAGATGCCCTGCATATCAATTTTTACTTAAAATTGGTTGTATCATTTAATCCTTCTTGCCTTGTTGAGTTTGTAAGATTGCCATGAGAACATACACATACTATGGCTATGGTCTTGTTCCTTTTAAAGAAGTTTTTTGTTACCCTCTTAGGACTACAGAGTCTGTAAAGTTCTGGGCAGTTTATTTGTCTTCATCTCTAGCAGTGACATCATTTTCAGACTCTCAGTCTTAACTGATTACTGCAGGATTCCCTGATGCTTTGGATAGATCCCATTCTGCACATTGCAGCCTTCTCTCCCCCAGTTGCTGGTGCTCATATGGACCCCACCCAGCAGCTCACTCTCTCTGTGGGGGCTACCACAGACTGTCAGAGGGAAAATCAGCATGCAACTCCCACTTACTTTGTATCTGTCAAAAACATTTTTCATGAGGACATAGTGGTTTTCGTGGGGTGGCTGAGTCAGATTCTCCTTTATATGAAGATCTGGTGGTGTTCACACGAAGTGCCATTTGTAGTTTGGGGTTTTCTTACCTTGCCAGGAGTTAATGCTTTGATGACTTAAAATGCCCTTCCTCCTCTAGTTTAGTTTAGTTTAGTTTATTTTTAATTTTGTATCCATTTCAGTCAATCTGACCACAAGTCAAAGTGCTTTAAAGGTGATGAGCTGTTTGCCTTCTGTGCACATTTCTTGCTTGCTTGAGGCAGTCACACCTACTGCACTCAGTAATACTAAACTGGAACTTTTAGCTTCTGGTTGCTTGAAGATTTTTTCATTTTCTTTGTTTATTCCACCTGTTAAATTTGATATTTGTTTTCATAATCCCCAAGTCAAGACATAGAACCCCATAACCTCCTCACAGCTCACAGCTGTATTTCCATTGCAGTCTGCCTCTTCTTTCCCATGCTGACATAAGCTCATTCTGGAGCTTGCTTAGTCCTACACCTCTTCTTGCTCAAGGGTTTCACTTCTTGTCCTGATGGGTTTTACCATTTTTATTTAACATTATGTGATATACAAAAATACCAGATTTTCAGAAATTGCAGCACTTAGTGGTGATAGTTTACTCTGATGCAGAAGACACGTGATGAATTTAAGACAAATAGAGCATTAGATGTTTTTCACACTAAAGAATATTTGTGCAAATCAACAGCATTTTTCTACTTTTACCCAATTAGTGAGGTTTTTTTCCCCACAAAAACACTTCACTTCTTCTTTTTGTATGACTTTTAACTGATTTTCCTAGTGTTTATTTTTTTGTGGAGCTTTTATCCATGATAGCTCTAGGGTAGATTTGTTTGACACAACCCATTGCTGTTAATATCTTTTGTTCAATGTCTAGCATTTGATTCTTCTGTCACATTTCTGCACATTCTGCACAAAGATGTTTTATTTTTTCTTTATTGGTGACATGTATTATATTTTTCCATACTGGTAATTCCCTATGGATTGAAGTTCTCTCTTTATGAATGGTAGCAAAGATATAAATATATATTCACATCATCTCTTCACAACAGGATAATTTAGGATGGAAAAGGAAGTTCTTTTCTTATTAAGATTTTGATGGCAATAGTTAACAGTCAAGAAAATTTATCAACATCAGTAAATTCTTGTCTCTGAGAATTTGCTACTGTGACTTTATCAACTGAATAGTTCTTGCCCAAGCTTTCATCCTATGGATGTCTCTCACAGTAGGGATGCTGGTGATATGCAGTTGGGCATAATTATTTCCTGCTGTCTTCTCTAAGTCTGTAATGTCTGGAAAATTATGTTTGGGAACATAAATTTAGAATCTGCTCTGTAGTAATGACTGCTGATTGTTCTTTCTGGATTTTCGTGCAACTTAAACATGCTCCCTGTCTTTTAGACATCTGTTCGATGTCTAATCACCTAAACTTAAGCAAGTTTTAACCTTTATTTGTTTAATTATTCTGGGCAAGCTGCTATATTCTCATCCATCACTTATTGCTCAATTTTGCCTTTTCTCAGGATCTTCACATCTGCCCAGTGTTTCAATATAGCTGATTCTGTTTAGGAAGTAACTTTCAGGTGCAGACTTTCTAAATAAAAGGTGCACAGCTACAATGTGTTGCAATTGCAAAATCTCTTTCTCTGCTCTTGATAAATACAATCTCACCCAGCTTGAAGCTATTCAAAATACTGATGAAAAGTTGTTTTCTAGCTTGTTGCTCTCCCTGTTCTTGAGTCTGCTTTGTTAGTGGTGTAGAGCACAAAGCTTTTGCTTTTTCCCAGAGCCTTTTTTGAATTATTGAATGTTTCTTTTTTTTGAATTTTAAATGGTTTTCAGATGTCAGCTCTTGTTTGCTTTGCCCATCTGTTATTGTTCATTGCTTTCTTCTGAGCAACCGTCCTTCTTCCATGATTTTCCCTTGCATGTGGAAAGAACACATCACTAATTCACACTAAGCCAATTCATTATCCTGCTTCTGACCTTTCCTCCAAACTCTTTTGTCACCTCTCCTATGATTAACTTGACAATGTACAGGCAGCTGTTATGCTGAGACGACTGCCTACTGTGGTGACTAATATTCCCCTTCATCTTTGTTCCTCTTTCACTTGTCTACCTATCACTTTGTCTACCTACTTCACTGATCTATCTTGTTTTTACACTTCAGATACCACTTTCAGAAGGCAGGATCTCTCATCTTTATGCATGTGCCCAGTGGGTTTTGACCTAGAGGACTTCCTTGTGGAATGTGCAATGCTATTAAGGATTTATTTGTGCTGAGGTCCCACACTCTCATAATTTCCTGCCTGCTGTGGTGTCTCCCTTCCTCTGTATTCCTACTTGCATGTTGTAGCACCTTTATGCCAACTCTTTCACTTGTTCAACAGTTTGCTTAGTTGTAAAGTGTTTGCTTTACTGATATGATTCTATGATTCTAACTCCACTTTTCATGTAAGATAGCCACAATATTTCTTTCCATTAACAGTTTTCCAATAAAAGCAATGCCTTTTTCACTGCATCTGTATAGCCAATTAAAACTTGAAACATGAAGTGTGTTTCTTCAAGGCATAAAGCCATGAAAAAATATTTAATGTACCTTTAGTATTAATTAGTCAGTACAAAAAATTGTTAAAGTGGGTGTAGAAGTCACAAGCTAAATTATTACTGACACTCTTATAAATAAACTAGATAATCAAAAAACATGTCAGGTGACACAAAATATGGCAAATACCATTACAGTTAAAAGTGCAAGGGAATCCTAATGAAATCAACAGATGCAATTATTTTACTATTGTGAAGGAAGAATGAGGTTTCAGTTCCCATAGTTAATTCATTCAGAGATATTGTAATATAAAGTATAATGTCTAAAGGAGCTGAGTATCTCTGAATGTGTAAGTAAGTGCTGTTGTACTGACTACATCCCACAGCTTGCATGTTTTGTAATGTACTAAGGTTTTGTTTTGTTGACTCCTATTTCACTGGTACCTGACCTGCTCGTATCTTCTTTTCTTCCAAGAGCATACACTGTCAACTTTGTTTCCTTTGGAATTTCAAATACAGTGTTTCTGGACTAGCCCTCCTGAGTGCCCACTTGTATGAGACTGTAAAAGCATAAGAGGGATAAAACATCTCTTCTCTAAGACTTAATTTAATATTCAGTTTAAATCTGTGTTTGCCTTATTTGTACACATCAGAACATCATATCTGGATTTAAACTGTTACTCAGTGTGCATATCCTAATTTAATTTATTGTGCTGTTCTACAGCCACAGTCACTCAGGTGAAAAATTATTGTCTAGATCTTCTTTCTATACATTGTGATTACTGAAATGAAAGAAAAAAATCCATAAACACTTGTTGGGGTTAAGTCCTAGGTGTTCTTCATAAACACAGCTATCATAGAGAGTTTCTTAAGTCATTGGTAAAAGTAACAATATTCAATTTTCTGCAGTTTGAGCACATTGACTTTTTTCTATTGTTAGTCTCCTGTAGATAGTTGCATACATGTTGATTTATCTAGTGCAACGTTACCTGCACAGTTGGCTTTCTGCGTAATACGTTCTCTGGAAAGAGAAATTAGCCTTTTGTGCTCTCCCTTTTAACGTTCTCCAAAAATGAGTGTGCTCTTCAATATCTGTATATTCCTCTAAAGAAACAGCAGTGTGTCTCTGGCTCTAAGGTTGTGGTTTCTTTCCTCTTTCATCCCAGAGGAATTATATTTGACATTTCCAGTTTTGGTAATAATGGAACCACAAATCTTTCATTTTTAAAGATCAAATTATCCATAGCAATTAGTTCCTCATAGAATGTCAGTAACACTGTTCAGTGTGACAGATGGATAAATATTTTCCCTTGGTTAACCAACAACAAATGTTTTGGGTAGTGTGGAATGCTAGGGCATCATTTAATTACAATCTTTTAATCAAACCCTTCTGAGACATATATTTATTTCATCTTTATTAAACCTGCTATACTGTTTCCATCTAATGAACAGGGTGGAACAGCCACAGCAAGATTGTAGGAAAAAATTTCAGAAGTAGTAAGGTATTAAACGACCTTAAGTGTCACCTGAAATGTGACAGGCATTTATCCTTGTAGACATCAGCAGAGCTGAATTAGACTGACTATCTCAAATAGCAAAGTCACTCTGGGGGAGATCAGAGGTGGGAGTCAGCATCACAAACCACTGGACATGACATGCCAAAGCAGAGGACCATTTTCTCTGACACTGCAGTGGAATATTTTCCATTTTCATGAACAAATTATTTTCTTATATAAATACATAATCCCCAAACAGTTTAACAGTAATTATGGAATTATTTTCAAGGAATGTGCCTTTGTTTTCAGTAACAATTAAGTGCTTTCAAGTTACATCAGTCTTGATAATGTTAAAGCAGTTTCTTTTTTTAAGTAGGACAGTACATTGTGAAATTAACATATCTATTGAAAACATTAGTGGTGCCAACTCATACATAACAAAAAAAGAGTGAGAACAATGTAAGCCTGTGAAGTTCAGGTGTGGCTTCAAAACAGACTGGCTCTTTACCAAAAAAATATTTCTCTCAAGGGCATGGCAGTGAACTGACTTTGCTGAAGGTGCTCCCACACTGTTCAGTGACAAGAGATCACACAGTTCTTTTGCTGCTGCAGACTTGAAGCTGTGTTAACATATGCCCATTCACACTGAAGAGGTGACTGCTATTTCTGGCTCTAGTTTGTGCCATTTAGCATCTGACACAGGGAGCCCTTTAGCTGAGGAAGTTATTCAGAGAGTGGCCATCTCTTGCAGAGAGAGTTTGGGTTATTGTGCCCTGTGACACTTGAACTGTTTTTGTTACCTGTGCAGGTCTAAGCAAAAGCTTGACAAAGGTTTTCATTTTACATAGTGATTTCACAATGTCTGTCTCTTTTGAAACAACTGGATGTACAATAAGAAAATATCTTTTTTACCTAGTGGCAATACTCCTTGCCCTTTCATTATTTTAAGTAAAATTGCTTTCTATATCCATGGCTTTTTATATTTTCAAAGCACTTCACAAGCATTGGTATTTTAACTAAGAAATCAGTGTTTTGCATTGCTGCTGCAGCAGCTTTCTTGCTGTATAATGGAAACTGATTTTGGAGGTGATGGGAAAAAGACAGTAAAAAGAGAGCAATAACAAATGACACAGCTACTTAGAAAATGAGAAGTTCATTTTAAAAGCACCAAACATGACATTCCCATTGTTTCAAATATGTTAGATCAGAATTGTATCAAATTACCTTGTCTTGCTAATTGAACCAGTAAAAAAGACCCCATGATTACAACAGTAAATTGTGCCCATTATTTTGCATTAGACACATATAATCTCTAGGCTGGAGCTGAAACTTTCAGATTTTGTTTTTTAGCTGCCACAGAGTGGATCTGGAGAACAATTAAATGAAAATGTCTTTTTAATTTTTCAGAGGTTTTGGTTTTTTTTTTTAATGAGCCTGGCATAATATCAAAGAGAGCTTTGTACATAAGGTTTTTTGAAATACTTATGGAGGTGGTTGCTCTGACAGGTCTCGGGCTGTATGTGTTATTTCATATATACATTCCTGCAGTTTTCTTTGCTGAAGCACATTGCTTGTCACTAAGTTCCTGCAGCACTTATTTCTTTTTTATGCTTAGATATCACATACAAACATATACAATCTAAATAGCAAGCAAATGTAAATTGGTGTCTGTTTTGATTAATATAGATTAGTCCTAGTTCTGTAGTACTAGTATTAGTACTGAGTTTTTTTAAATTCTAATAATTGTACTCTGGCCTCCATATAACTGTACTGCAACATTGAAATTTGCTAAGTGTCAAACATGACACTTAAGGAAGTTGTGAAGTGTGTGTCACTGAGATGAGGCCTATTGTTCTGAGCAGTGTCATATGGGAGAAAGCCAGCAATATTTTGATTGGTTCAAGTTGTACAGGAAAAGTATGGAGACTCAAACTGAAATTTAACATCAAAATTAACAAACCTATGAGAATGAGGCATCAAATTGCCACTGAAATTGGGAATTTACCAGTAAGTGCTTGGGGTTCTTAGAAGAATCCGTTCTTCACAGTTGGAAATTATGAAGACCTCTGTCACAAATCTCATTCACATGGTTTTATGTACATTATTTGTAATTAGTTTAGAAAAGTTTTAGAGCTATAAGAAAAGACTCATTAGAAAATGTCAGACACAATTAATTCAACAAGCTTTTACATTGCAATAGCAAAATCAAGACAGGTCATACTTTTAACTTCAGAACAAAAAAAAGGACAAAATATATTCCTGCATATATTTGACCCAGAGAGCAGTGGGGTTTCCAGTATCAGTGTTGTCAGTCCTTAAGGTAACTGCTAGTCTACAATGCAGACAAGGAATTAAGCCTTAAATCTAAATTTAGATACCTGTGGTTGGCTCCTGATGTTATGAAATGGAGATACTCCATTAAGCTATTCGTATAGATTGGACTAAATCATCTAATTTCAGAATCTGAAAGCAAAATGACTTGAGATGCATGCCAACATTCAGTTTAAATTCTTAAGTATATTGAACATTAAAAATGTTGCTATTAAACCTATATTGAAGCCTGAAAATCTATCGCTGACTTGTAGGGAGGTTAAACATATAAAATTCCCTTTGATTTTTAATCCACATTTTTTTCTCAGGAGAAATTTATATGATGTAGACCTTTTGGAATCCCAGCAGGTGGGTTAGTGTTCAACTGTGTGCTTAGGTAATGCTGTGACTACACTCTTTTAAAAATGTTGGCTTTATGTGCAATATTCTAATGCCCGTAAAATATCGCACATGCCTTAGGTGTCTCTTAAATATACTCATGTGTTTTACTTGGTGTATCTAATTCTTTTAAATATGTCATACATATATGTTATATCAATGACACAATCACCAATGAAAATTCATGTGATGTAGGTATGAAAGCCAAGGGTTAACAACTCTCAAGTCGGAAGGACAGATGTTCAAACTTCTACTGTTTGAACAGTAGAAGAGATGGCAGAGATTGGAGAGACCAAAAGATGCTCCTCAAATAATAATAGGCAAGTTCAGCTATCTGCATTATAAATTACTCATTCAGAATATCTGAGAGTTTCATTTCATGTTTAAGTGCATATAAAGAAGCCAAAATTTTCAACTTTTGCAGTAAAAGTACGTGATCAGAAGAGATTATTCTTGAGACCTCAGAATTTTAATGAGCTGCAATGAAAAGCCAGTCTTTGAAAGTTTCTTTTGGAATGTAAAGTTCAGAAAAAAAATGCTTCTGAAACATTTTCTTCTCATGATGCTAAAATGTAACTATAAATGCTATACAACAATAGCAATAATAATGAGAATAATAACAACGATAATATGCAGGCATAAAATCATAAATCCATAACAATAGCAATATCAAGATGTTAGGATGTGGCTGAAATGAGAAAGTAAAATTAAGTTGTCCTGTTATTTCACTCGAGAGAACATATTACAACCAGCGCATTCTCATACACCTGTGAGTTCACACACACAGACCAATTTTTGCAGTGCAGGTGAAAGCTTTGCCTTTGTCTTTGGGGTGGGAAGTTGGTAACAGATGAATTTCCAATGGGTTGTCCCTACGGAACACTTTTTAGGCAGACATGAGCTTTCTTTGTCCACAGTTGGCGTGGGTAGGAAACTAGCCAAGGTCAGATGTTATCATGCTGAACATCACCTAATTATCTCTGCTGACAGGAATATTTATATTAATATGGAGTTGTGCATCTCCTGACTTTCATTCAGGTCCATGCGTGGGTGGGGCCAGCTCATACTTGTTCATAATATATTGTGCAGATGCAAAACCTGAAGTGAATGAAAGTAGTATTTGGAAATACTGCTAGAGTGCACGTGGCTCTGGGTTACTGGTGTTATGATCAGATTAAATGGATTGTTGAGTAGTTATGTTATTTTTGAGAGAGGTAAAATTTGATCACAATTCCTCCAGGATTCTAAATCTCCCTACTGGGTACAAGCAGTATATTTTTAATGGAAATTTCAGTGGCTTTTTCAGGAGTAGAACATTTTATAAGTCTTGATTTTTGTATTACATATTCATCCATATTTACAGAAAGGATTATAGTCTTGGGAGGAAATTTGTTATAAGTGAAAGTACATTTCCTTATTTGGTTCCTTTTTTACTATTATTTTTGAATATGTTCTGAAGCTGTTCCCAGGAGAATTTTTTTCTCATCTTAAGAGCCATAATCTACTGTCCTCATCTCTTTGTTAGACATACATGTTTTTCCTTTTTTTTTTTTTTCCCTTGACTTCCAAGTATTAATATTTTAAAGAGAGACTTTTGGAGGAGAGAAGGAAGGTCACAAACTATTCAACAAAGCTTAGTAAAACACCAAATCAGTTTCAAGGCTACAGAGAACACAACCCATGCACTGTAGTTTAAGCCTTTAAAATTATAAAGTAGGTAAATCGGATTTTCATGGAAATTTCACAGAAAGGCCCATATTTCTAAACACCAATATAATGTCTGAGTTGAGGTGAAATCCACATGAGATTTGCAGACTTTAAAATTGAGCACTTTCATTTTATGCTATTGAGCAAAAAACCTATTTTTTTATTCATATTTCATAAATAGCAGAATGAAATTTTACCCTCTGTTGACTGGCAATACCTTGCTTTAGCCAAGATGAAGTCATGAGAGGTACGTTATAGCTTTGCTGCATTTCAGGGTCTGCTGATGTTTCCATTTACAAGACCTGTCTTTCAGACTTACATGAAACCAGAAGTTAAAATTTATTGCCAAGGAAAATTGAAAACTTCTGTTATCATGCAAACAGTAAATAGTAACATAGAGAAAAGAAACCTTGAAGATATTTGATAACCTCTTGCATTTATTGTAGGAGTCAGTAATCTAAACTCCGATGCCTGCTAATTACTTGATCTCTAAAGTGGCCAAGTCTCTTCACTCCTTGGTGGCTGCCACAGCTTCACCTGTTTGAAATTCAAATATTTGGGAAAGGATCCTTTTGCTATGGATTTTAGCCACTTAGCTTAGTTCAGCCCAATAAAATGACCTCATAACAAAGCTGTTAAGTGTTGTGAAATGCAGGAGGAGGCTTCTGTTTTCAAGGGTAATTGAAGGTGTGGAAGGTAGATTGATCTTAAATGACATTTGCTTGAGTCATTTCAAATTGGGCTGTATCCAAACCCATCAAAGACAGGACCCTCAGCTGCCTCTCCCACTGAATAAGCTGTGTTGACATAGGTGACTTATGGATCTCGGTCACAATTTTTGTCATGCAGGAGAAACTAGACCAAGATTAATGCCAAGACTGTTTTATGTTCCAGCAAAGTGTCCTTGTCTTACGTTTCACTTTCAGGTGTTTGAATAATACAAACATGAAATATAATTGCTCTTGTGATGACTTAGCTGACACCTTTTTCTCATGCAGTTTTGAAGATTTGTGCTTCCAATGAGGCAATTTACTGATATACAGTCTTTATCACATCAGATACCTAAACAGTATTTGGAACAGTCAGGAAAAAAATCTGTTTAAACTCTATAGACAGAACTTCATAGGTAGTGCAAATGCACCAGTGATTGTTTCTTCTAGCCAGAAGACAGTGCAACCATTTGTTGTTTTGTAAGTTACTGAACAGCTGTTTTAACAGGTCAAAGTCAACACTGTAATTTAAGAACTTTTCTAGCATCTTAACAAACTCCCAGAGGAATATCTCATTAGCCTAGTGACTGAAATTGATTTTCTAAAGTGTAAAGAGCGTTTGAAATACTTGGTGAGTCAAGCTGGAATGCTGCAGAAATGAAGATATTTTGCTAGGTCTCGGATATATTTCTAGTGACTATGGAGTGAGGAATAAAGTCCGGCACTTCCACAGAAAGGTCCCTTCCAATTCTTTCTCTTCCTTTCCTCTTGAGTAGCATGGCTCCTACACTATAGAGCAAGTAGGAAATGGGGAGAAATTGGTCGTTAAACTCTGTTCTGGCAATTCTGTTGTGTTTCCTTTTCTGGTTTGGTACAGGAAGAACATAGGGCTCATGAGCCTGTAAGCAATTGAAAGGTTCTCTCAGAAACGGTAGTAAGTAGAAGATTGAGAGCTGCCTTTTTGCTAGAGGCTTAGTACTTTAGAGGAAATGCAGGAGTTCAAACCTGAGTGCCTGGTAGTGACAGTGCCAGCAGCTTAACTGTTTTTCTGTATAATGCTGTTTCCATCTTAAGAAAATGCAGATGTGCAGTATTGAAGGTCCAGGTGAAGGAAAGCCCTGCCATGCCTTTATCTGAGAGGTGGCTGCCTACAGTGAAGAGCTAAGCAAGAAGGGGAAGGTCTTCCAGGTCTCCGCTCTCTTTTATCTGATTGTAGCCAGCACAGTTGGCTACAAGAAATGGTCATGACCTGCTCAGGCACTGGAGATGAGACACAAGCATGAGCCTGGGATTGGCAGAGGAGTCCCTGCTGTCCTTGCCTAAACAATAGGTGAAGACACTCCCAGTAAGTTATAATCACTTTTGAAGGGTTTTCTTTTTCGTTTGTTTTGGTGTGTCTTGTTTTGGGGAGGGGGATAAGTTGGACTAGAAATTAAAACAGTCCTTGTTTCTTACTGATATCAGGTACTGTGGATAAGCTATTAGAATTTCCTCTTGTCTTTTGTACTATCAAAGGAAAGGTCATGCTATTGCCACTGTGCACACTAAAGGGAGAGAAGAAAGAAGTGCAGAGGTCCTTCTTTATTCTTTTATCTAGGCTGTGTTCAAGGAACAGAGGTCTCTGAGCTGAAACAGTCCTTCAGAATGAGTCCTGTGCTCATCTTTCTTTCCTATGTCTTCCATTTTCCATTCTCTACATTAGTGGTTTGTCTAATCTGTCTGTTCATGGTGGGTAATATCATTAACTATTGTTTTTCTGCTGCTTCTAGCAAGTCTAGTTAAGCAAAAGTAAAAAGCTGAGTGGTTATGCACGTTATTTCTGAATAGAATCAAAATTTCTACCATTCTTGATAATATTTGCATACTAAGTACCCAGAACAAATCCTGTAAACTGGCAATGAATGTCATGTAAAGAAGTTTTCATTAATAGTACCTTGGAAAAAACAGAACAGAAATCCAGAGAAAGAAATGAATCCCCTTGCCAATAGTCACATAAGAACTTTTGCAAGCTGAAAACTACAGAGATATTATTATTAATACATGTTTTTAAAAGTAAGATTCCTATATTCTAATAGTACACATTACATATTACCCCAGAAATCATCCTATAATAGATATTTAAAAGAAAGGTATACGATATAGAATCTGTACTATTGAAATGTCAATATACTGCCAGCTAAAGCAATAGCTTTGCATGGAGTATTGCTGTATATATTGCTGTTTTTTCTCACAAACACAGCAGGTGGATTTAGGAGAAGTCAGACATACAATTGCCTTCCTCTCTGAAAAACACAAGCCAACCATATATTGCAATTACAGAAAACAATGTATTTATCCTGAAAAGAAAATTCTTAAATTTAAAAAAAAAAAAAAATACAGAAGCAACATGTTCTACCTCAGGAAAGGTTTTCAGCTTGGCTTTATTGTGATTTACACTTTAAGCTCAGTTATTGGCAAGTTGGGCAGTGGAGAGGGAAGAGTTAAACCAGCAACCAGATGCCTTGAGGAGATTGACACTACCTCTTACTTTTTCATATTTCACTCAAACAATTTTGGGGGCTAAGACATAAAGATAACAATGTAGATGCAAATGGCCATTCAAAAAGTTGGGATTTCTGTTTTCTTTGAATTAAACCTGTCTTTAGGCATTTAAAAAAGATTTATCTGCAGAACTGCTCCACATGCGAAGGGGAAAAATAATCTTTTGCACAGATTTTGGCAAAATGGTCTTTTACCAGTATAAGAACCTCTGGTTTATATAATTGTCTTTTTTAACTGTTGGTAAGCTAGCAGTGATTATATTACTATCATGGTGTAAATTCCAAGGGCCTTAGAAATTAGTTAATGAGGTTTCCTTGTTTCAGAACGAGGCAATTCAGGTGGTACAAACAGCTTTCTGCATTCGCCAAATTGCTCTCCCTCTCTAGTAAGCCAAGTGTTTCTGAATATCATTTTAAAAATATTTGTCAGATTCTTGAGAGAGAAATGCCAAAATTAATGCATCTTCCTCCAAGATTTCCAAGGCTACACTCGAGGCACCCGAGCTAAGCAATGGCTAAAATTATTACCCAGAAATTGGCAATGCTTGACATGAAAATATCAGCAGAAATCAAAATCTGTATAATAAACACCTCATGAGAGAGTAGCAGTGAATCACTTTGAAATACTTGACCAGAGGAATTCCAGTAATGAAAAGTACCAAGACTAGAGAATGAGTTGGTGCATGAAACCATTTGAAAGGTCTTGTGCAAAACATTCAGAGCCTAGTTAGAAAATGTAGCCACCTCCTTAAACAGTGATACACAGGAGTATTACATTTAGGAAATGAGCATTCTGATTTTACCATCATTCTCAGGCTATGATCCATGTTATACATGGTTGATTTCTTATTGTCCCTTTGTAAATTCTATATTGTGATCAGAATGGGGAGAACAGAGAGGGGGTTTGGTGGTTTTGGTCTATTGGTGGGGTTTTTTCCTGGAAAAATTAAGGATACAGCTTTGGGGGGGAAGAAATTATAAAAGTGCACAAGGAAGAAATCTGCTCCAGATCTAAGTAGTCACTTTTCTATGAGTCACGATATGATATTGTGTGTGACAGAATGAAGAGACTGTCCTGGGCTATTTTGTTCAGCATGCCCAGCCCCCATGCTCCCCACCTCTCACTCTCTCTCCCTGGACATCAGCTCGGTACAGTAAATGCAAGAGCACCTTAAGTAACATTTTCACCATTCTGAGTTTGTGTCTGATTGACAAAGGAATCTTCCGGGGTTTGTCAAAACCCTACAGAAGCTACAACTCTTTTTTGTCTTCTCTTTTTTTTCCTTATCTCTCTTATCTATTTGTATAGCTGTAGTTAAAGCTGAGAAATACTTCTGACAGGCAAGTTCTCTATTTCTACCTCCTGTCATTGATGTCTGATAACACTCTGCTTAGTTTTGCTTTCATATTCCGTATTTTTGCTAAGTTGAGAGTGAAAATGTAAGAAGGGAAGGTAGTGGAATAGTTTATATGAAAGAAAAATCAAGATTTTTCAATCTATGTTGTTGTTCCAGAAAAGTTATTCCAGACTGGTTGCTCTACAATCCACTTTTCCACTTGGAACAGAATGTTTTATTCTGTTAAAAATTAATTCTCTTGGAAAACAAAGGTTTCTGATGAACCAAAGATGAAGGCATATCACAGGCTTAACTCTTAGAGCTGCCCTGAGATGTAGTATCTGCATTGATTTTTATAAAAATATAGAACCCATTATTAGCAGAATTTGAGATGTAATTACACTAATTTTTATTTTCCTGAAACTCACTTTTGTTCATGGTTGGCTATTTTATTACATTGAACTGGGTCAACCTATTTTACACTGGAAGAAACTTTAATTTTAGGTCACTTTAAGACTTTGGCTGTAGAAACAAATTTGAGTCTTAGAACATATGAAAAGCTAATGCCTGAACATAAACCAACTTTATCAGTGGAAGTGCACATGAAATTATCTCATCCTATATGAAAGTTTAATGGCAGTTCCAAACTTTCCTTAACTTTCTCTTAATACTGCATTTTAAATAACTGTCTTCCTCTTCTTATGATTTGTGGCTAGCACTTGTGCTGCTAAACTGCTTCTTTCCTTCTGACACTGGTCTTCTTTCTGAAATCCTGGAGTTTTCCACTCAGCTTTCTAAGCGTTTTATAAAAGTTCTTCCCAGCTTGCTTTCACTGCAAAAGCTAGGACTTAGTGAACTGGAGTTCTTGGGAATGAGACAGACTTTGACAATTGCTTTAAATTGGCCAGGACACAGAGCTTCTGAGCTTCCCTGTCCTTAAGATATGGGTTAAACAAGCATCACATGATTAAACAGAATGAACACTTTGAAAGTTTTTGTTTGCTATTGTTTTCTTCAGAATTATAATAGCTTATGGCTTCTAATAATAGAAGGTCCTAGAAATCGCTCTAAATCACTCTCAATTCCAACAGCAAACTGTGGGAATTGGTCATGAGATCAGCTTCAAGGCACCTCATTAACTGGTGTTACAGCAGCTTGCCCTCGTTTTTTTTAAACTCTATCCTCTTAGACACTCTTCTGGACAGAGTCTGAGTATTCAGAAAAAAATGTTAATTAATGAGTCAGTGAATTCAAAGAAATCACTGTTGGTATAGAGGATTCCTCCTTGTTTCTTGGAAGACTCATTTTGCTTCTTGCTGGCATTTATTATTCAAACAGCGTGCTAAGAAAGAGGTAGGAGGGAATGGGAATTAAGGTGAATTTTCATAAACATACATTAGAGGCAGAAATTTTGCTGGTTCCTTGAAGTTGCGTGACCTATTTTTATCCCGAGATTGCAGTTCTGTTTGTTTTCCTGGTGTCTTAAGACAATTTAGCTTTAATATGGATTGTATCAGCAGCCTCATTAGGAACATGTCAGCTGAGAGAACAAGGCTACGAGATGTGTATGATCTCTAAAGATCATAACAGAAAATGAAAAATATGTGTTTTAAAACAAATGTGCAGGTGTGGGGTTTTTTGGGTTTTGTTGGTTCGTGTGTTTGGGGTTTTTTAACAGAAGAGGTTATTATGGTGAAGCTTTTGACAACAGGTAGTTTTCAATATCTTCTCCCTGTCCTTGTACTTAATTTACTACCAGCTTCAGTTTTTTTCAAAATGCAAATAATGGCATAGTCTCTGCACTGTGACATCCTTTTAACCTTAAAAATACAAGTAAAGTCTAAAGCAAGAGACTGAAATCAGTCACCAAGCGGGCTATGCTCTGCAATGGCTCGTGTGTCTGATGCTATTAACTCAGTGAGGAGAAAGGAGATGCTCAGCTGCTCAGTTGTCATTTTGCATAATAAATGTGATGCAGCATTTGAATCTTGGAAAATACAAACAGTGCTGAGAGCAGGCAGTCGAGTCTGCAGGCCTTGGTGACTTCATTCCCCCTCGCCCTCTCAAGGGAGGGCCACGTGTCCAAGAGAGTGTCACAGCCCACAGAGGGATAAAGCCACACATCAGGAATTTTGCATTGGAGGACCAGGAATGGTTCCTTTTTTGCAGGTGAAGGAAAAGAAACCACGGGTTTGAAAGGAGAAATGGATAATTGGGGGTTTTGTTCTTCTTCCACATTACGGTGCTGCTGGCTAGACCCTCAAGAGCAGCATTTTTGACACTGATATTTGCAGTTGGGGGTGGTGGTGCCAACTTAGACTGCTTAAAAAACTTGCAGGTAGGTAGCCTGGCACAGAACAGTGTTTAAATCTCAACATGGCAAGCCTGTCTTAAATGAAAAATTTAAATTCTTCAGACTTAATCCTGATTTATTTACTTAGTTGTTTCGATTTTTTTTTAATAAGGAATGACAGATTTGGCACTTTGGCTCTTTTCCCTACTCTGAGAGGTAGCACTTTTTGTGTCATTTTTAAAGTGTGAAGGGACTTGCTCTCTGTCTACAAGGCGTAAAGCAAGCCAGAAAAATAGAATTGCTGCTCCTCATTAATAGTTTGTCCCTGGTGTGGGGGTTTTGCCTTTGTTCACCAGGCAGCAGAGATGCTTCACTAACAAAGGTGTGTCTGTGTATTTCAAAGCAGAATTGTAAATAAGTTCCTTGTACTTAGTGAGGCAACCTCCCTCCCTGTTTTAGAGGGAATTTAGGGATGTATCTATTACCTGAAAAAAAGAAAGGGAGAAAATAATCTATATCTGAAAAGGTTTCATTCCTGATGTCTGGACTGCTGACTAATGATCACAAAAATTAGCTGTTTTCTGTTTCGTGTTTCAGCTCTAAAAGCTGTGGTATAGAGAAATACATGAACTCTTATTCCAGATGGACAGACTTATCTATTGCTGGACTCCTGCTTTTGTTTTACTCCAGTTCCCATAGTGCTATGTATTCATGGAACAGTAGAAGCTGATGTGACTCGTATATGGTGTAGATCTGTATAGAGAAATCTTTATATACTGGGCCTGTCTGCTCTTCCATTTGCTCCCAACCAACACAGTCTCTGCCTGCTGATCTGCAAGCACCTCTTGTGCAGGGAAAGAGTTGAAAAAATCCACTGCAACAACAAGGAATGATTGCTTAGAAATTGCACACCAAGAGTTCTGTGATCATTTCAAACCTGAATCACTTTTTGTGCCTGTTCATCAAAGTAGGATGGGGGAGGCACTGTTAGGAGGATCTTAGTTACAGGTGAACATGGTGGGTTCATGGGCAGGTGTTGTTACTGTACAGAGCAGCTAAGTGGGATCCTCCCCATTCCATAATTGTCAATTAGCAGTCTCACAGAAAGAATGAGACTGTATGTGGAGGCTTAATGAATTGCAATCAGCAGGATAAGTGTGTGTGTGTGAGGAATGATAAAAGAACTTTCCTCCAACCACCAGAAATGTCTTCTCCAAAAACAAAAAAACCAAAAAAAAAAAAAA
>VZTJ01004192.1:3619681-3663507 GCA_013397795.1 Orthonyx spaldingii
AAAAAAAAAAAACAAAAAAAAACCAACAACCAACAGAAACCACTTGTTACAGGCAAGTTGTGTTGAGTGTCTAAAGCAAAGCACAAGAAATCAGTTTTCATAATTGTCTAGTCCAGCAAATAAACTCACATTTAAGCATTTGAATTGTACCTACTATTATTTTGATAAGGTTGAGGATTTTTTAAGTCACCTCCTAGTAACCATTCTATTCTTTCCATGTTTCTCCACTGAATAGCAACTATGTTTGAAATAGAACTAGTAACACAAAACTGTATGTTAATCTGAGCTCTCCAGAATGCATTACAGAATATGGGCATAATTTATTCCTACCCTGAACTGGAGCTATTAATTACCTAAAACAATAAAACCATAATAACATTTTCTGTGTGTATATATTTCGGTGGGGAAAAAAAAAAAAGAAGGAGAGAGATAAAGATACAGTTATTGCCTTGACATTTTGGTAATGAGATTTTATGCTGAGCTGGAGTTCAGGAAAAGCACAGCAAGGGAAACTAATAGAAAATAGTAAGGAAAAGAGCAGAGGTTGGAAGGTACAAGGGGCATCTTTGAGGTGCCAGACAATTATGCTCATCTCCTCTGTTGAGCTTCCCTGGCTTGCCTGTTTCTATCAGCACTGAGGTGGAGGGAGAGCATTGCCACAGTGATTAAAGGCATCTAGCAGTAATCATATAGTTAGTAATCATCTCCAAAAATATAGAAATACATGTCACTGTGCACTATCTAACAATGTTGTTGTTTATTAACAAACATTGCATGCAAGTAGATAAAAGTGGAAGCTGGCCCTCATCGTTTTTAGTTGTTCAGTGTCACAGATGTCTCATATATTGCTTTCTAAGCAGCTGTTGCTTTGTTTCCTCTTTTATGTGTTTTCATATTTGGTTTTTTTTAGGTTAGCTGAGGGGGCAAGAAACTTGGTAATTTGAGAGTGTGCTGACCATACCTCTCATGTTTTTCAATTGCTTTGTTATTGGGAAGTTTATATGTTTTGTATGCACATAAACTGCACAATGCAAGTGCACATGTAGATGCCTGTGGTTGAGGAACTGAGTATATATATCATCCGATTTTATTTGTCATTTTGAAGGTAGTTTCATTCAGGATGTCCTTTAAAAGCTTGCATGTGTTAAAGGAGTTACAGAAGTTTCATTTTGGCTATATATAATTGGACATGAAAGTGCAGAACGCTGGTTGGAGAAAATAAGAGAGGAGCTTAGAAACAAGAGGGTCTTGTGGTTATAAAAGAGCAATTAAGCCAAGGCAAAAGTCATTATGTGTAATTAACAGAGTTTTGTTTCAGGCTTTGGGCCAAGAGAGGTGTCTGTCTTTGCTGTCTTCTCTTCTTGATTTAAAATGTCAGAAAGGTTAAAATAAACTCCCCAGATAATATATTCTTATATGCAGATTTACAAAGTGCCATGAGAATTCAGTGTAACTACAGAGTATAGGGCAGGTGTAGTATAGGATATGGAAGATAGGACTCTGTGTCTGACTCATTTTGGCTTATGGTCCCAGACAGAACCCTGAACAGAAGGATATATGGGTGCATGTGAGATTTTTGCTTTTTATGCTTTGTTCAAATAGTTCTTCGTTCAATTATTTTTTTATTCTTCTGACTTTTCTCTGTTTCTGCTGCAAGAACACAGAAAATATACTGATTAGTATAAAATGCATCCATATATACATATATGCAGAGCTATGTTTTTTCCCTGCAGCTGAAAAGTTTTCTTCAAAAGCATACAGCTATAAAATTAAGATTAAATATTATGATTTATCCTGGGAAAAGGTCAGTTTCTCTATATTACCTAGAAACATAATACTTTGGTTTGTAAAACAAAACACTTCTTCAAAAATAGTTTTGCAGGACCTTTGTACATACTGCCTATGAGCAGGTTCTGATAACATATTTACATGCTTGTGTCAGCAAACATAATTATCATTAATATGTTCATTAATATTTAGTTGAGCTATATTAGATACATCTCTGTAGCCTGATATTTTTGCTGTAATTATTTTATTTTTTCCATGAATAATGAACTCATTAAAGGGGATGAGTTGTTCAAAACAATCATAAAGAAATATTTTATTAGGAGAACTGTCAATTGTCTGTTTATTGTTTGGAATTTATTGTATTGGAATCATTAGTGTTGTATGAAAATAGCAAGTGAGAAAGAAGTAAATAAAAAAACCTATTATCCAAAAAGTTAACGGTTTCCTCACCAGGAATATGTTCAGTGGCTTAGTCTTGGTTGCATTTATGTCTACAGCTCATTTTGTATTTTAAATGTAAAATTTCCTTGGTGAGTTATTAATAGCTGAGTTTTAGATCTGTTTGTAAAATTTCATGCTTCGTATAAATTAAAAGGAAAAACTGTCTTAATAATGGGAGTGAAATGAGGCTGGCCACTGTGGTGGATGTGCTAATATGCTGGGGAAAAAAAAAAAGGGGGAATTAATTTGTCACTATGATAAACTGCTAATTTGAAAGCAAGACAGATTATACCAGTTCCATAATTAACTGTAAATGTTTCACCCCAAGGACTTAGTTTAGCACAGGAAAGATGGAATAACTTCAAGTGTGTCAGGTCTTAAAACCTCTCTTCTCCTTTTGTCTGTCAAGCCATGTTGCATCAGTAACTAACATCCTCAGAAGGAGAAGGTGTAATCTTGATTTATTTTGTAAGATTTGAACTGGTGTATTGCTACTGTTCCGGGCTCTGAGGTGTGACTTCCCACAATCCACGAGTCGGAGAGTTTGCTTATTGAATTTGAAGTTCACATCCAGCTTCAGCCCTTTTTGAGAAATGGTTCACAGGGAATATCATGTTCGATCTGGAGTCTTAATTTCAGGCTAATTGTGGTCACTGTAAGAAAGCAGCCTTTTCACTGTAGCACTTACAGGTGACCTGATTTACATATAATAATGAGTTTTCATGATGTTCACTATTTTTTATGGGAAGGAAGGAAGGGATTATGTTGTACCACCATTTGTCTCAGTGCATTGGACAACAGGAATTTGGTGCCTTCTACGTGAAACTGGATAAACTGTGAAAAAGCAAAAGCCAAATAAAATGAGACAGGATCATGTGGGGATGTGTATGACTGGGGCTGGTTATTTATTTATTTATTTATTTAAAATAAGCTCAGTAGAGTCTCACTTTTCTTTGTCAGTATTTGTTACATGATTTTCCTGCCTTAAATACAGAGGTAGAGACTCTTGAAGAAATTAATTCCTTGTAGTCCCCTCTGTCCTTAGTCATTTGCATTAATACTCATCTATGAAGAAAATACCAAATAACACAAGGAAAGTGAGTTTCTCAGAATGGGGAAATATCACTGTCACCAAAGCAAATGTAGATGAGACATTCACATTGAAACTATTTTTTATAAGATTACTTGAAAAAATCTTTTTAAGTTTCTCTGCATCATTATTTCAGAGACACTGTCACTTCATTTCTATGAGCAAGTTGTGCTTCTGCCCTAATAAATTCCTAATATCATCCTATTATTCTGGAAATGAAGTGAAAGCACTGGCAAATAACAGCAGTTGGCTGAAAACAGCTTCCACTGCATGAAGCAGGATCAGAGGTCCCGAGGCTGTAGATAAAAGTTTGTTTCTACCTTTAGGATCGAGGAAGCAAATAGACCTTTAAGGGAAGTATTTTCTTGCATCTGCTTTCAAAAATATGAAATAAAAAAATTTTTAAAAATAAAATCTTAACTCATTTTAATAACACATAGAAAAAGCTAGGTGTCAAAGACCAATAAGGGAAGTATTTTCTTGCATCTACTTTCAAAAATATGAAATAAAATTTTTTTTAAAATAAAATCTTAACTCATTTTAATAACACATAGAAAAAGCTAGGTGTCAAAGACCAATAAGCATAAATTGACAAAGGGCTGTTAACTTAGCTCTTTTTTGAGGGAACAGAAGCTCGGATAAACTAATGTTTATTGGACTTATTTTACAGTATAGTACTGTGGTAATGATTAAATGAACATTACACAGCAGTTTTCCGAATTATTTAAGGAGAAAAGCTAAATCACTTTATATTGGCTTCATTATCTAACTAGCCAACATAGATCCTTGAGTTCTAAGTTTTGGACACTCTCATAAATAATACACATAATATAAACTCCTTTCACTAGTATTTTTTGTGCTGTCATGGAAACAACATTTTTTTTTCAGTGTAAATAAAAGCTTCATAAAATCATCTTTATAAGGGATGTAATTTGGGATGAAATTTAATATAGTCATGTATCCTTTTTCTGTTGTATTTATATCATCATTTTGAGCAAAGATGAAGGCAGAGGGTTGAAAAGAAAGCGTGGACTTAAAAGATTTTTGTTCCCTTAGTGGGACTGAAACACAATGCAAAATAAGCCAAGTAGGTGTAAACTGCAAATTCTTCTTCTCTGTCTGAGGTTTTTGGTTTGTCTGAGTATCAGTGCTCTGCAATTCAATATCCACAGAATTTTCCTGTCATTTCCTTCCCTTTCGGAGGATGTCCTTTTTGCTTCATTTTATAGGTCACGTTTCTAAAAGCAGATGATTTTTTGGATGTGTTATTTCATATCCGTAGTTAGTTGCACTTGCTACAGATACTGAATAATGGTATTTCAATAGTGCTTATACAGAACAGCTCTTGGCTTCATTAGCATGTCCATTTAATCCAGAGGCAGCGTGGTGACTCCGTGGTCATTTTCCTCCTTGTCCTTTTTCTTACGGCTTTCTTCAGGTTTCCATGCTTATACAGCAGAGATGGCAAAATTAGAGCTAACTAATGTGCTTGAGGTTATAAAGGAAGCTTTTCATATTAAAGTGAAGAAAAATGTGTTACAATTGCATCAATATTGGTCACTTTGTTATCTGATTTAGTGCTTTCATAGGTGCATTCTAAGAACAACATTCGCTCTGGCGTAAGCAGGCCTCAGACAGTGTTCAGTCAGCATTAATAGGGTTTGAATGCTGTTTAAGTGATCACATGCACCCACCAGCTCAGGTGCACAAATGTTGGACTGAATCTAGGACCAGAAGCCCATTGAGGACAAAACTGCATTAAAAATTACTCTAAAAATTCCCTGCTACTTTATGTTCCATGTAACTGTTGTAGCACATTTCATAATTGTCCCTTTGAATATTACCTACTCCTGGAAAGGAAGGTAGAGCCACACAATCTCCTTCCTCTTATCCATTTATGGTGTTGACATCTTCCTGTGTTTTCCATTTCTCCCTAGGACCAGAGGCAGAGCATTAAATAATGTGATCACAATATTTTTACTTGGAGATACTTCAGCTTCCAGGTCTGATTTGCCTTTTCAGTGCCTTCATCTGCCTGAATACGCATGCAGTTGCCAAAAAACAAGAAGCATACATCCACAGGTTGAACAAAGCTGAGACCTCCAAAGGAGGCTTTTTTTTCAACTAGGTGATGCCAAATGCATTTGTACTTTAAATGCCCTTTGAACAAGTGAAACACAGCTGTGGGGAGCCTTGGTGTGTGTGTGTATGAGGGAATAGTACCAATGCAACATAATGAAAAGCCTGCTTCCTCCAAAAAGAGGTTTTGCGCTTAGAACATGAAATATTCCAAGATGACAACACTTACTTTAATTTCATTAGGTGAAGGACTATGAGTTTTCTTTCTTTTCCATTTGTCCCTTCTCACATTGAACCAAAACAGTAGTTCTTGTCATGATACCTCCAATCCTATCTACTCTCGGATCAAACTTGGTTTTGGGGTTGGGAGATACAGTAGTATGTATTTAATTCCAAGTTTTTTTGTTGCATTTGTTCTCAAAGTGAAGGCAAAATTATAGTTTTGGGGTTTTTTTAATGTCAAATTATAGTCATAAAAACAGTGATAAGTTCTTGTTAGAGACAGTACCCCATTTGTCTTGGTTATTGCTCAGTCATGTGCCAGGATATCACTGTTAGACATCATACAAGTGCAGAACTATAGTGATAAATATGTATTTTATTGCCATAAATGTAAAACAAAAAAAAAAAGCCGTCTATTAGGTAACATACATCCAGGAAGATTCATATTTTGACAGAAACATGATATTGCTCTGCTTTTATCTTCTTTTGCCCACGGGAGAGTGAAATAGATACACATTAAGCAATTTTGATGGCCTCTCTTCCATTCTGGAGACATGTTATTGTGTGCAGAGGGTCATGGATCAAAGTTAGAATCTTCTTCGGTAGAATGAATTTTCTATGATGTTTGCAAAGAAAATTTTCTCTTTTGCAGGCTCCTGTAAAATGCCTGGTTTGGGAAATAAATTTAGCGGCTGAATAATAACTCACGTAGAGGACACGTTCATGTATACAGAGATAGATCCCTGATCTCTCAGGAAAAGCTGACACTGTATAGGATAAGACATGGTAAATGAAACAAATAAGAATAAATTTGTGGTGCATGCATATATGTGTAGACAAACTGCATTGTAGGACAAGAGGAAAATAAGCTCATTTTGTTTCGTTTTCAGATAGCTGTATTTTGTAGCCTATGTTGCAAGCATCAGATGCTGCAGTAATGAAGGTTTTTAATATGTTTGCAGGATGCCAGTGCAGAAAATGATCTGAAGATGAATTTCTCATGATTCCTTAGAGCTCATCTCTCACACTGTGCTTTAATTCGTCTCTGTCTCTTATGAACATCAATATAAAACTATAGAAGTCCCTTCCTTTCCCTTCACCGAGTTTCTCATTTGCAAATGAGATTTTACTTTGGATTTTTTATTTTTACATTTTTTAAATCTTTTTTACATTTTTTAATTCTTTTGAGTCCTCCAGACAAAATTCTTGGTGTGCACATAAGAATAAGTGCCACGAAAAGATGTTACACCAAGGCACTGCCTATCCAAGTGGCAAGGAGTGGGATAAAATGCATCACAATATCCCTGTCTGCTCTTGCTGTGACAGCCAGAGAGATGGTCTCTTACTCAGGAAGGGGCCAGCAACCAGGAAGGCTGAAAAAACACAGGATGGGAATACCTGGGAAAAGCAGTAAAATATCCAGCAAGGGCTCTGCTGGTGCAGTTCTGCTCCACATCTGAAATGCTTTTTTCTCATCCTGATGGTGCTTTGGGGATGAAGATCAAAGGAGGCATTGCCAGATGAGAAAACATGGTGACTCCAGGCAGAGATCTGGCGCTGATGAGGACAAAAGTCCCCATCCCCAGAGCAGGGCATATATGAGGCACAGAGGGAGTGCAGTGTGGCCCTAAAAGCAGCTGCAGAAATGCAGTCAGGTGCAGGTATTCAGCAGTGTCTAAGCAGTTGTGATTAAGTGCATGGCAGCGTGCAGTGATCACGTTCCCATCTTGCTCACAGGTGTGAGGTTCCTGGCTGGGGTATGTGGGACAAGCTTTACTCATTCCTGTCCCTGACTTGGCTTTGGAAATGCCTCAGGAAGTCACCTGACATTTGACACAGCTCTGCTGAGCTGTGCCAGTCTGTCTGTCTCAGGTAAATTGGGATTTAACTGAACTTCAGATGAGCCATAACTACATTCACACATTCAGAATTGTGTTTAGGTCTTCATGATAGATGTGTATTTCTCTTGGTTGCTGCATAATAGAGCAAAAAACTACCTTCCTATATTATTATTACCCTTTTTCCTTTAGCCTTTCTTCCTTTTTATTTATTTTCATTCTTCTGTCTGTCTAAACGTTGTACTTTGTATTCGTGGGGGCCCACAGAGGACTTCTGATGTACTTGCTTCCAGCTGAAAATACAGCCTTATAGCCAACTTGTTTTTCCTATCAATCAGTCTGAAGAGAATAGTGCTCTATCTTGTTGATCATTCTTGTGTAAAGCTCATGTATCACTTCAAGGATTGTCTGCATATTGGTTCTGTCAGTTTGCTTCTATCACCATCGAAAAGCAAAGACCATGTGCCCATAATATTAATAGTCGGAATAGGAGAGATATATCACTGTTCTGGTTCAGGTTAGTCAAAAAGATGATTGAAAGAATGCTACAAAAATGCAGTGCTTAAAGGTAAAAAGCTGTTTGACAGTACCTGTGGGAAAAAGAAATGTGTTGCTAGAAAAATTATGACACTCTGTAATGTGTCTTTCATAATTTAAATCGAGGTACCTGTGCCAGTAATCTCTTATACATATGGCTTGTTTTCCTCACATGACTAATTTCATCAGCTGAGTGATCACATCAACTTTGGAGGAATTGTTACCATAAGTAAGAGTCGAGTTACTGCTGTTTATCTATCTAAAGTAAAAAACAACAAAAACAAAAACAAAAAAAGAGCAATTACTATTATGGGTTTGGCTTATTTTCTATTAAAAAAATGAAGTTGTAGTATGAGCTTACAATGGTCTTCAATACTTCTTCAACAAAAGTTACAAAGGCCTTCATTTTTCTATCTAGCTCATTTTGCTAACGCTATCATTGCTTTCAAAAACTTAAAATGCAGAACTAATTGTATTTTCAACAAAGTGCATTCCATTTTTCCTTTTCTGGAATGTGCAAATCCTCTTAAAGTTCTTCCACTCTTTTCATTTTTTTCCATCAACGCTTTCCAATTTATTTTTAAAAGATGATAGTGAGGATCTAATTTAAGCCTCTTTGTTCAGTAAGCCAAAAGAAATGGACAACACTTCCACAATGAAAATTTGAGGAACAATTCTTAGCAACTTAATCCCTATAAATTTTTAAAGAACTGCACAGAATGGCTCAAATTATGCTGTGTATGTCAAATGCTTCTAGTTTTCTGGTTTTTTATGATTGCAACAGTTGCCTCTCCTGCAATTCCTCTGTGTTTTGTTTCTGATGACAAACCAGAAGTGGTTTAGAATAACCATACTTGATGGCTAGAAAGTTTTATCTTTTTCTCTAATTGAACACATATTGGCTTCATGTGCTATTCTTTCACTGATAAAGTTCTTTTCAATCTGCTGGGATCTGTCCCATTTTAGAGCTGATCCGCTGTCCCAGCTGCAGTTGCGTTTCAGGTGTGCTTGAGCCTGTAATTTTGGCATGTCTGTGTATCTCCAGTGTCTTTGGGATAGATGCTGCTTGGACTCTTTGGATCTAGATGCAGTTACTGTGTGGAACCAGCTTTTAAACCAGCATCAAACAATGATGAAAAACATATAGATTTTCTTTCTTTATAGAGCTGGAATATAATTTCACCTGTATCAGTTTCTGCTGAGTTGTCACATTTCTGTTAGCTTAACTATTAGCAGCTAGAGAAATGTGGTAATAGAGAGAGTACTTTGTATTCATCTTGAACGTTTGCTTTTAATAACCTTCAGTGACATATGTGAAGGATTTCAGATTGAAGGTGTGCAAACAGATATCTGGCCAGCAGGCTGTTGGTGAAAAGATAAATCTGAGCTGTGTTGCATGGCTGATGTTAGGACAGACATTGCTTATCAAAAAAAAATTTATGGTAATATTAAAAATCTTTAAATTATGGCCTAAGTTCATGTAGTTGACTGGCTGAACTACTTCCAGAAGTAATTGCTGAATTTCCCAAAATTTAGAGGTACTTTATTAGGAAAATTTAGAACCATTATGAGAAAAGACTGCTGTTTTGATCCACACCCTGTGTAAGACTCAGTGAGTCCTTGTGCAGATCTGATCCTGCAATGTCTTTGGACCTTTAGTAAGAGCGATCCATTTTGTTCATCTCTTTTGAAGCACAGAAGCAAAAATGACCACTGAGCTTCACAATTTGGGGATCCGAATGTTTTCAATATGTTCAGAAGAGATTTTGTCTTTGTTCATGTTTTTTTTGAGAGAATGTTTTTTTCATAGGGATCTTCAAGCCTGCAGCCGGTTAGAACCCTATTAAACTGCTCCTGATTCTTGAAATTCCTATTACCTAAAATACCTATTACCTGACTCCTATTACCAGAAAAAAATGGTTTCAGCCTGTATGCTTGGAGAGGAGCTGAATGTTAAGTTTATGAGCAAGTCAGAAATGGGGGGGCTATCTCACTTGAACCTCTGCCACTGTTGTTCTCTACAGATATGTGAAATGACAGGAGAGGCACCACTATGAAGCTGAAGAGCAAAAAGAGCTGATGGCTTTAGCGATATTTTGTCACTTGAACGGTGACCTTTGTTAATAATGCCTGTGATAGGAAAATGAAATACTTTGTTCCAGTAATGTCAGTCTGATGCTTTTAAAATTGTTTTTAAGGCAGACAGCAAAGAAGTAAAAAGAGCAGCACTGTTATACTCTGTAGGGTATGAAGTTTAACAATTTCCCTAATATGCAGTCAGACTAAATCTTGAGTTTACTAACAGATGCAAACGGAGTTGAAAACACATTTCTGTATTGCAAATAAAATAAACAACGTGCTGCCAGCAAATCAGGGCTGGATTTTCAAGGCACTCAGCTTGTATTTAAAAACCTGAATGGAATGGGCAAGTTTTCAAAGGCACTCAACATCCTGCAGCCCCTGTTTGAGGAAAATCTAACTAACTTATGAATGCTGAGCAGTTCAGAGGGTCTGTCCCTAAAATGTTCACGTGCAGTTCTTGGAAAAAAGAGAAGAAAAGGTGAACTAAACCTTGTGTTTTCAGTTGGAAGATATAAATTCAATCTATATGTTTAATAGTTCTTAAAATTCTTTCAAACCTTTAAAAAAAACAACACCCACACTTAATACCAAAAAACAATCAACAAGAATGGGCCAAATAGACTAGTTTAAATTTAATCCATATTTTTAGTTTTATTAACTTGGATTTCTAGTACCTTAGTTGTACAGGAAGCTTTTTATGGAAAATGGGTGCTATTATGAAAACTGGTGGTTTGTCTTTGGTTTTTCTGTTTGCTTGCTTTTAAGCAATAGCAGTCTAAAAGTATTTGTTCACACTTCCAAATGGCCCTCTGAATCAGGCACCCTGTTCTGCTATTGCTGTTCTCCACTTCAAAATTTCAAGTTTTTCTTCAAAGCCCATATTTTTCACCCTCTTTCTGACAGTGATTTCCATCCTAATTACATATTCTTTTAATTTAAACTAGTGTTAGAAAAGAGTAACTGTACTACAATCTATAGAAGTACTGAGGTATAAAATCAAATATGGATGAGAAGGGGAAGGTTATTTAAAATGCAACCTTTACATGATTCCTTTACAATTTTTATTTGAATCAATTTTCCTTTTGCTGAGTGCAGTCAACCCATAGTAATGTACACTGGGAACAAATCTTATGCCTCACAAGTGTATTTTTCTTTAGTCTTAACTGTTCACTGCCTTACTAAAGTGGAAACTTTTGTTAATCACTACTCTTAGTTAGAAACGCTATGTATATGTTTAAAGAGAAAGTAAATATGAATTTGCATATTTTGATATGAGCTAACAAAGGAGAATACATTGAAATTGTGACAGATACCATTTTATCATCTGTATTTTTTTTTGTAGTCTCCAAAGCTCTCTTCACTAGCAGCTTAACTAGCTAAGGCAGACATTAAGAAAGATCCATTGTCAAACTGGCATTCCTTTTTCCTCTACAAGCTAAAGCATTGAGTTAATGACTGTTTGTCTGAACTTCTCATGTCACATTAATTGGTTGAAAGTTTTCTTCATATTAATAAGGCTTGGAATAAGTCAACTGCTACCTATAAAGTCTGCAACAGGTTAAAAGTAGGAAATGAACTTTTTATTCTGCTTAGGAAAATAATTTACTTGTGCAGATAGAGTAACTATAAATCTCTTACAGAGCTTCATTAATCCCTGACTTTCACTGTTGTGGGGAGATTCTGGCCTTGGTGAAGGCAGTTGCAAAGGCATCAAAATCAGCAAGGCAATTATTTTCCGTGTTTTGGAGGACTTGTCAACAGCCTTCAATCTAGAGTGAGTTCACTAAAAGGGTAGCTCCTGAACATGTCTGCATGTAGGAGATGGTGAAGTGTTTAAAACAAACACCACAGCTGGGAGAAATCTCTGACTCCAGCTCTTAATCCATAATGACAAGGAAATTTTGGTATTTTAGCATAGATTTAGGCTTCTTATTTTTGGTTCTTCACCTTCAAAGGTGGCAACAACCACTTTGATTCAAAATCCCTGTCCAACCCAAATATTCAAGTTTTCTACTTCAATTTCCAAATAGAATTCAACTTAAAAAAAAAAAAAAAAAAAAGAAAAAAGTAACAGATAAAGAACAAGAGATCTTCAGGGATCAATTTAGCATTATACCTAAAAATAAAATCTGGTTCTTAACAAGAAAGGCAGGTACAGGCAACCACTCAACAGTAATGAATCTGAATTTCTGCATTTCCATGATGGTTTGAGTCACTTTTTTACTTTGAGATGAATAGTTTCTAGGTGGAAGGTACATTATTGTTCATTAAGAATACTCTTATTCTGCTTTCTTGCAACTGTCTTGCAGTGCAGGTAACAGAATATGCTCATGGGTCTGAGTTCAAGTCAAGTAGTTTCAGAACTTGTGAAAAAAATCTGTGGTGGTTTGTTTTGGTTTCGGATTTTTTTTTTCCAGAGTGGATATTGCAAACACTTTTCAGAAGGATAATAGGAATGTAAATCATGGCATAAATTTGAAATGTAAGAATAAAATAATCCTTAAAATGAAAGATACATAAATTACTTATAGTTATTTTATTTTAAACCTACAGTCTACAGGCTGACCTAAAGAAGATGCATGGGTTTAGACACCTATAAAATAAACATTATTAGCTTTTCTCAATGATTAAGGAAACGAATCATTTAAAATGGTCATTTCTACCAGACAGAATATGTTTTTATTTTGTGTTCTCAGTGCAAGCCTGTGGTCAAACTCACTGAAGTATTAATGCTGTCTCTGTTTACTTTTATTGAATATTTAACTGTTTTCTTTTCTTTTGCATGGGGCAGATCTCTGTGCTTTAACAGCCTCCATCTTTTAAAATCTTGGGACAGAAGATGCAAAGTGTTCTCTGAAGCTTGACTTGTTTCAGATGCAGTCATGATGGCACGCCAAGTCAATATAAAACTAATTATTCCTTGGAATAACCCAATACTTTTAGTTTCAAAGTATCATCTTTGGAAATAAATCTGAAAAAATGGAAAACTGATCAAGTGCTTCAACTATATATTTCTTTTTAAAAGAAATGCATTTTCACGAGACAAGCAAATGAAGCCATGTCAGCTGTATCACCTATCCTTAGGAGGAGACTAGAAGATAATTTCTGCTTGCCTCCCCAAAATGCTGTAGAAATTTGCTTTCTAATCCTTGGTACGTCTCTGCCAGGTTTCACCCAATTTTTTTGTTTGTTTGTTTTTCTTAGAAGGAATGTCATGGAAACAAATCCCAGAAAGAGGTGATTGTCCAGAAGAACAGAAATAAGTATTGCCATGTGTGGGTTGGGTTTTTTTTCTCTCTCAAGAGTGGAAATGGGTAGAGATTAAAATTAGATTACAAAAATATTGCCTTGGGTGAAGAGAGATTTTTACGAGCTTCAGTTTCTGGTGTGTAAGAATGAGCTTTACAAATCAACAACTGATTTCCCTACTGAGAAGCCCAAAGGCTAAGAGTGGAGACACAGAAAGAACTTGCTGTGGCTCAGGCAGAAAGAAATGGTGCAAATAACCTGATAAAATGGTGGTGGTTTAATGACCTAGGAGCTAGAAGGAGAAAAAGTAAAAATAAACAAAAAAAAAACAACCTGAGGATCTCCATGGACAAGTCCTGCAGTGTTTAACACTGTATAATGTACTAAGTAGTATAACTCCATGCTTTTACCTCTTAGATCAGTTAAGGTAGTCTTCAGTTTATCACTTAACTTTCTTAGTAGTACCTGCACATTAGCTATTTAATAGTCTTTAACTTCCACATTTTGCTTTACGTACCAGTCCTCGAGGAGCCATCTGTACTTTTGGAGACTGCTCTAGGTGCTCAAAATCTAGTCAAATCACATCTCTTCAGCTAAAGGTCATGTTAAGAAATGGCCTGTGACTTCTTCTGTTTGATTGGTTGTTGGTTTTTGTTGGGTTGTCCTTTTATTGGAGGGGGAAGGGAGAAGGGTTGAATGGGAATGGGTTCCTGGCTCACATGTGTGTACTGGAAGCCTGGTTTTTATCATATCTTAGTGATCAGCAAATTGCAATGCCCCTGGGGGAGAAAAGTAGGTTAAGATATGTTCATCTGTAAAAAAGTGGTGGTGACTCCAAGAGGCTGGTCTATGAAAAGCCATGGACAGCACATCTAGAGGTATTGGATGAAAATATTTCAGCTGTCTTCCAGTTGGAAGAGTAGAGTTCAGATTGCAAAACCACATAAATGGGACACATTGAAGGCAGACATTGTTTGGGAAAGGTTAACAGGAAGTTGGTGTCCCAGCTCAACTCTTGGGAAACTAACTTTCTAAACCACTTTCTAAATGATTCCAATATCAGCCATTCCCAGAGCTATAGGCTATGCAATGCCATCTGTTGGCTTCTGTGAATAAAATCAAATGGAAAATGTGATTTGCTGTGTGGTGGTCCAGCAGAAAGAGATTCACAGTCAATACTGGTGTAGCAGAAAGTTAAGAAGGCAAGCTCCAGTTTGAGGCACTTCCCTTCAACATTTTGAGAAAGGAGTCATGGCCTCTGGGTGCCTTGTCACAGACCAGTCCCAGCTGTAGCAAAGGTAAAACACGAGCTCTCCTCTGTCTTTCGAACAGGAGATACTTGAGATGGCCTGATCCTGTAGAGATCTTTTCTTCCATGCAACATTAGTGCTCACTTCGGTGTTTGCAAGGCTTGTGTGATTAGTTGCATGTGTGTGGAGCTGAATTTTGAAAATCCAGAATGGTTCTCCTGTTTCCTTCATAAGGGTTCTGAGCTGTATCTTTCAGTTTTCGTCCACACTTGTGGGCCCACATCTATAAGAAAGAGCAATGTAGATAATTTTTGATGTTATTTTCCATTAACTGACTTATCCTTTTTTGTCAAAAAGCCTTTTTTCTGTTTTACTTACTACTGCACATGGAAAAAGCCTGCATGCTGGCACTACAACTGCTTTATTTACTTTAGATTGTCTTGCATTTAGGCCATTTGAAGGTCTGAGTGTGAAAAATAGAAATAGTTATGATAAATTGTCAAGCTCTTCCAAAGATTCAGATGTTCTGGAATTACTGCCAGTGAGAGATGATTTGTCCTTGCTCATCACTTGTCATCTTGACGTCGTTTTTGTGCTCTCTGCTAAATCTCCCTCAGTGTGTAGTTGAATTCTTTAGAAAAAGAAAATTAGTTTCTGTTTCATCCATGTTCGTGCTCATCAGTTCAATAGCATCCGTGTTTCACTAAGTGGAACACCTTCCTCATGAAGCATAGGTTTGATTTATTTTAATAGGGTGTTAGGAGAACTGCTGGAGTTTGACATGAACATATTTCTAAAGTTACAAAGATGTTAAGAACGATCTTTTGTATCTATTGCTGTGGATTTCTATGACTGTGCATGAATGGCACTGCATACTTGACAGGCTGTATCCTTTGCTGCAGGATTTGTGCAACTAATGACGGTGTTTTCAAATACTCGAGTGTGAACCCTCTGTGTTTGAGAAAAGGTTGAGTGAGTAGATAGTGATTTTCTTTTCAGTTTTCCCACAACTCCATAAGGTCTGTTTCAGAACTGGCCTGCTAACTTGCTGCTTTGAATCTTAGTAATGGAGAATTATATGATATAGCACTATAAATAATTGAATACCAACAGCCTATAGATGAAAAAATGCTGAATTCAGAAAAGTCATTTTCTGAAGGAGATGGTTAACAGGCTGTCCTCTGCTTGTTCTCTGACACTGATTTAGTTGTCTGAGACAGAAAAGGGTCAGTAGCTGTGGGCATTAAACTGAAACAGCTCCCCAGTTCACCCTGGAGTTCTACTTACAAATGTTCTTGCACGGTGGAAGTACTCAATGGCATAGCAGAAATGGCACCTCTAAAGCACAAAATGCTTTTTGGAGGAGGATTCTTTCAAATATTTCCCCTTTTAGTAAATAAAAACAATTTGAACTGCAGAACAGTCAGTACGGAAGAAATTCTGTTTCCTTTACCTACTGGTAATCCCATTCATCACAGTGAAGAAAGCAACTTATATTTAGAAGTTCAAAGGCAGCTATTTGGGTTAGACCAAAGACTGTTTCAGTGTCTTACCTCCAAAGGTGGCTTGAATGCCTAAAGGAGCAGTAAGAACAGGGTAGGGATATATGATACTGTCTCCTAATGCTCGCCCAGCTACCTGCTCTGCTTAGTTTCAGAGAGGTTTTGCATTGACCTATAGATTTGTGTGTTTGTTAACCCACAGCTTGTACAATTTCCCTTAGAGGTAGTGTGAAATGAGAATTTGTCAAATAGGTACATGGTTTTCTTTGTTTCGGAAAGTGTCAACTTTCCTCCATTTAATATCTGTGTAGAATTTTGGTGTTCAGCCCTCATTATGAATGTACACTCTAGTTTTTCTCAGGTTTAGCTTAAGAGGTGAGCTGCATACACAATGGGTTCGCCTACCTTCTCTCTTGTATGGAAATTTCCAATCTGTCTCTTACTTTTTAGGAGAGAACAGCGCTGCTTCTTGTCACAGGGCCAGCGCAACCAGTGGATGAATCTGAAACTTGCATTGTATTCAAATGCTTGAGGTCTTGAATCCCCAACCCCCTGCACGCCCTGATCAAGTTGTTATATTGCTTGTAAAATACAGGAATTCAGATTTCTTTTTCATTACTGCCCTTATGCGCTTGCAAGCATTTTTCTCTACATTCATTTTCCCCTGGCACAGAACACAAGTTCACACCAGCTCACTTGATATGCATGCAGATATGAATTTCAACCAGGAAAAGATCATCACTCAGATAACAAAGACCTGTGTTACCATTCTGAGCATATTAGGCATAAAAACCTGCTGCACAACTGCCATAAATACTTCTGCTGAAGCTGTGCTATATGTGCTTTTTAGGTTATGGTCAATATTAAGCAGACCAAGCCATGCTCTTTTGGGTTTTTTTTCACTTCAGTCTTCTTTGTTATCATCCCTTCTAAGTGAAAATGCAATAGTTTTTTTAAGTAAAGAGAATGGCAAGCACAGTAGATAGAGAAGGGCATTCAGGAAGATTGTGTCATGGCTGTGAAGGCCTGCTGTGTGCAAGTAATGACTGCTGTACTGATGAATAATTGGATCTAGGTTGTGGTACTGCTGACTTTAGACTGGTTTGGGTTTTTTTTTTTTAACTGATTTATTATAGTCTTGTACTTGTAAATTAGTGCTTAATAGCTGCTGATGGAGATAATCTTCTGACTGTAAGGTTATGCATATGATTACTCTTAGCATTTGGAGTTAGGATTGAGCAACTTTTTCCCTCAAGCATCAAAACTGAAGGTGTACGTAGCATTGCATTTATTTATTTCCTGTAAAACAGAGAATGTGCCAGTCCATCCATCCACACTGAAAAACATAAGGAGCACAATAATTGGAAAATATGGGGAGGCTATTAATGATGATGATAACATTATAATGTCCTGCAGTTCTTACAGACATAATCAGAATGTGCCCTGCCAACTTTAAAGTCAATTAAATGGACAATAAAGGCCATGTTGGCAGAAGAGATGTTAAGAAGGGAGAGACTGAGATGCAGCATTTTGATGCCGCTGAAATGAACAGCTCTTTTGTGAGAGATAGGACTGAACGACCCAAGGATGAAAATACAGCCTTGGAACACCAGCGTAGTGTTGAGTCCCAGTTCAGATGTAAATCTATATTAAAAATCTAGCAACCTTCTCAGGGAATCATCAGTCATCTTTTTAAGCAACTGTCAATACTAGAACAAGCTTTGGGTGGATGGGTTAAGGAAAATGCCAAAAAGCAGCTTCTGGCAGACTGAAAGGTAAAGTGAATTTTTAAATCAGGGGCTATTTACAGCCCATCTAAACTTAGAATATATTAGTTTGAGTGTCTCTGAGTGCACCAGAAGTTCATCTCAATTTGACATATGCTTTTTGAAAATGTTTTTAATATTAAGTAGATTCATGAATGCATAAACTCTAATGGATAAAACATGATCTTTCTGCTGAGGAGTTTCAACTGTAACTAAAAAATGGGTTCATTTCATCTTGTTATTTGCAAATTGGGAATAAATCTGTCACAGGTACCCTGAGCTGTTTAAAATAATACCAGTGACTTGTGAGACCAGTCAATGTCTTCCAGAGACTGGTTTATGTGAGCTGACCATAACAAAACCAGTGACACTTAGGACCATATTCTGTTGAAAAGGCTTTGTCTGCTTGAAATCTGAGAATCTGGGCAAAGTAGGTACTCCAAACCAAATATTTATTAAGAAACTAAATGAACTGGAACCAAAGTTTTAATGGGAGATACAGTGCATTAAAGTCTGATCAACTGAAGCTTCAGGCACGAAGAAGTTATCCAGCCTGCTTGTAACATGTTAATAAAAAAGTCAACAGAAAATGTGAGTTTTCATTTTGTGGATTCCTTAAATCTGGATTTCCATGTGGTTGACTGCCATTTGGAAGCAGAGAAATAGCTTAGGAGCCCTTTGTAGAACACAGTTACTGTAATTTTCCTACCACCACTGGGAGACTTGACTCGGGGGTGTCACTCTGGCAGATTGCCTTGGAGCCACAGGAACCTTATGAGACCTCATCTTGAGCAGAGCAGTTTCAGCAGGGCAGACATTCCCGGAAGGACATCCCGGAGCCAAAAGTTAGGAAGGACAAGGTTGCTAGGAACCTGACAGGAAATCAGAAAACATGTCAACTGTGCTGCCTTTTTTCCTTTGTTTTTGTATTTAATTCTGCTTGCTTTCAGCAGAACAGTGTGTAGATTGACTAGCAGAATTGTTCCTGCTTTAGCAAGGCTTTGATTTGTTCTGTTTTATGGAAAATTTAAATGACAGCTTATGTTGTAAATGGGATAAACTTTCTATGCTTTGGAAGTTTATATAAGGAGCAAATGCTCCATTGAGAACTTTGTTACTATTCTGTCCTCTTTTGACCTTTTTTGATTCCTGGGAGTGTTTGTATTCCAACTGGTTTGTTATGAGCAATCTGATTGGAACAGCCATGCTCCAGTTCAAGCATCCTGGCTCAGTCTGTGCTGCTTCCTATCTCAGTTACTCAGTTTCTATCCTATTCTTTTATATGTGTCGTGGGAATGCCTACAGTGGAGAATGCAAGAAAATGTCAAAGCAACACAGCAAAATATCATGTTGTTGTTAAGTACTGATCTCCACGTAAAGGAAAGACCCTGATTCCTGCTGCTAATGATATCGAAATTTTCCAGAACCGCATTAGCAGCTCTGGCTTTCAATCCCCCTCATTTCTGATCGGTGCTGTGAGAGTTTCAAATAAGAAGTCAGTCATATACTGCTGCTCTTGCTTTCCCCTCACCTGAGTCTCTCCTGATCACAATTTCCAATCTTGCCTATCATTCTGCTAAACAAGCAGTGATGCCAATTCTAACAGCCTTTGAATTAATAATGAGGGTTATCAGTGTGAGGTTTTTTTTGATGCTCTTAAGATTTGTGGCCAGTTAAATTGTTCTCCTTTGGACATGGCACAGTATAAATTGCCACCATCCTTGGCAAGTGCTATTTTTGTTGGTCGTCATTAAAAACCAATGGTCCAAGTAATAAGAGCCCAGCACTAGACATCTAATTGAACATTTAAACACTGTCAGTTGCAAGATTTGTTTCTGTTTTTCTTTGGGGTTTTTTCCTTTGTGGTTTTTTTTTAAGGGGGTATTCAATACAGTTTTAAGTATCCAGTAGTTTTGAGTTGTGAATCAAGATGAGCATGGTAACTATACAAATAAAATGAAATTTAATTTGTGTTTAAAACTATTTGCATGTTAATCCTAATTCAATTTCATTTAGGAAAAAAAAAAAAGGTGTCCAGCCTTTTCTAGAGTTTGTTTCTGGCCTCCCTTTTGTTGATTTCTTTCCTACCTAATGAAAGGAGAACAAGTGTATTTTTATCCTCTGCATTTCCACTGGGAAGTTGATTCAAAAGTGACTTGCCACAAAAGTTTAGTGGATTCAAGGAGAGAAAGGACTGAGTGAAAGATGAGTTAGGAAGCACATGCTCAGTCCAGCATGAAGGCAGATGCTGGAAAAATTTTCAACAAAGGAAAGGAGAAGATGTATGAGAGGAGGATGAGAGGCCTTCTGTGCATGGAACCTGGGACAGGCTATAATTCATCATCCCTGTGACAGCCCTCTTTCTCAGGAGAACCCTTTCCTTCCTGCTCTTTGCACTTCTGTGAACTCCAGCAATTGTGGTGTGGGTTTTTTTGGTTTGGGTTTGTTTCATTTTTCTTTAATTCAGAGGCTTTCAGGGTAGGTGTACACTGGAAAGGCCTTAGAAGCAGGAAATACAGAAATCTGACAAAAGTTACTTGATATTCATTTTCTGCCTTCCTCTCTGTTGCTTCCTCTCAACACACAATACTAAGGCAAAAATGTTTTCATTTTTCTCCTCAGTCAGCTGAAACATATTCTTTCCTGTGATGCCGGCAATGAAATGTATTTTCCAATTTACTTGGCAACTCAAACAATAACACAAATACTTCTGCAGAATGGTGCTAAAGGGTCTCTATCCTCGGTTCAATAGCAAAAGTCCTAGAGAAGAAACCAAAAAGAGCATGTGCTTTGGTTTTTTGTCATTTGCAGGGAGCATCTATTTTATTTTTTTTTTGGCTCTCACAAGCAAGCTGACTGATAGCTGGTTTGTTCTCTATTTCAGGTCGTGGAGACTAATTTGGTTGCTTTTGACTGTCACTGGATCATTATAAATGAGGTAACTGTCAAGTGAACATTGTTGTGAACCATGAATCCTGTTTTCAGGCTTACTGACAATATTCATGCTGATTCTCACTTTGCCAACAGGAAGCAGTAGCTATGACAAAGTTCAAGCACACTGAGGGAGCAATGTTGCTTAATAAAAGTAGAATGACAGGTTCTTGGACTTTGCTGTTTTGTCTTGCCTGTTTTAAATGGAAGTCCCTGTATGAGTAAATGGAAAATGAAATTAAAAACTCCCTTTATTTCTGAGTATCTCGAGATTTCACAATTGAGCTGACTGTTTTCACAGGATCTCTTTACGGCCTTTTTTTAATATGTAATCTTTTGTAGTACAGTCTTTGCATTTTGTTTATATTTGAGTGATTTTTTTTCTTCATAGTCAAAATAATAATAAAATCCTATATTTTCCTTTCCTTTATGACTTCTCTACATGTTCCATCATGGTTGATCTCCAAGCCTATTGACATTAGTGGGAGGCTTTTTGGTAGACTTCTGGATTAGGTCACATATGAATGCTCCTAAAGGGAAAAAAGAAAGTTAAATTGAGATCGTGTTTTTACATTATGAAATAAGTTCTTCCATGAAAGCTTGTCAGCTAAAATATGACAACTCAATAAGTGAAGTAGTTTTGTATACAAAATATTGAACAATGCAGTTCAGGTTTGACAGCATCCAGGTTTTTATTTTTTGAACAATAATTTAGGTCCAGAATAGCTGCATTCCCTGAGTAGATAACTATCTTCTAACATGATGATCCTGCAACTCCTGTATATTCTCAGGATAAAAGATTGCTTGGAGATATGGCATGTAAATTCCATGTTGTACTATCTGGATTTAGTGTACATTTCTGTTTTCATACTTAATTAATAGATTTTCATTAGTATGCTGTGCTAAGCCAGTGGATTTTCAGCCAGTTTTCTCTGGAGAAAAATATGTCTCAGGAAATGCTGTGAAGACAAACCAGGTCCAGCATAAGCATTAGTTTGGGCCCTGCCTTGCTCCTGACCAGTACTGTGTGTACTTTCCAGCACTGAATGGGGCTTTGCTGGGAGGGAACCCAGCTTTAATCTACAGGTGGTCATGTGAACATCATAAACATTTTCTTTTTCATGTCAGATTAAACCAGAATTCACTTCAGAGTTAACACTCAGTATTTTTAAAAGAGCGTTACCTGAATCTAAAGCCGTCTTCTGTATCAGTAGATAGAACAGCAGTTTCTTAGACAAAGCTCAGATTTTGGCTTGCTATTCAAGTTAAAGACACTGCCGTTGATTTTTCATTTTAAATGTTACTTTCCAAAAGTTCTAAAGAAGGTGCTTGCTTTTAGCTGCTTCAGCTCTGTCACCCTCAAAAAACCAAAACAAGACTGAGGATCCATTCCTAGTGTATATGCTTTCTCTTTGCTTTTTATTCAGAAATTAGTGTCTCCATGGAAAAAAAAAATCTACTTTTTACGCATTGTTATTTGCACATTGCAGCAGATGAAATGGCAGAGCAATCAAAGTATTCAGCTGCCTTCTCCATTCCAAAACTCTTTCTCTGGGCTGCAGTCCCAGCAGCAGGAAAAGCTGAATGATTTGCACAGAGAAATGTACACCGTCCCTTTTTAGTTTTATTGTCTTGTATATGAAAAGGGCGAAAGCTGTGATTAAGTTCATTCCAACAAACTGTGCTGTAAACCATAGTTATTAAAGACTCTGCATCTCATTCAGTAATTCCTCTTTTCTCTTTTACAGAAGGTGAATATATTTAATGCTGTCTCAGCTTAATCTGCTTCTGGACTTAAATCCATATACCCACTTAAGAAACATTCAAGATCTGTTTGTTTAAAAATGCAGATAATCTCAATATTATGTGGATGCAGAAATCATATTAGCAACAAATAAGATTGGTAGATAATAATATGGCAAGAGTTCTGCTTTGCCCGATTTTTCCTAATCACTATGTTCAAATTATAGGAGAAATCTACATATTTCCTGAGTGTTTAATGTTGGGTAATTGCTTATTGCAACGTTTTGCCAGTTCAGTAACGAGATTGCAATGCCTCTATTTGGCAGTGCAGGACTTGGAAATGTAGTGATTTGTGGGGCCCTTTCTGTGTGATAAATAAAATAGCTCTCTTTCTATCCCAGTCCATTTGAGGTGGTTGTTCATTACCTGCTGATGACCACAGTCCTACCATATGGCTGGGACATGAGCTCAGAGCTCTGCCCATTTTGTTGCTCATGTGAATCTTTCGTGACAACTCAGACATCTGTGCTTGAGTGCCTGTATTGGCTGACTGACACTGTCAAATAAGTAACTGTAACACTGCTTCTCTGGCCTCCTAATTTGAAATTCTAAGATGATCTGTGGCAGTGAACATTGTTTTGCAAATTCTGCATGTGATTCAAATAATTCCTTGCCTTGAGATACCAAAACAAGCTGGAATTGTCTTTCTTTTTCCATCCCTGTGCCAAGGGAATACAACATTCTTACCGATTACAGTAACATAGAAGCAAATACCACCTTCAGTTTTGTGATCAGGAATCTGCTTAGGCTTTGTGAGGTAACATCTGCTATTTTAATTGCTCACTCTAAATGCTGTAATGCCTGCAAAGAGTTCCTTAATTTTTATCGTCCCATTACTTGCTACTTTATGCAATACAGCACATTTTCTTGAAGACTGTGTATCATAATGGGAATGTATATGTGGGAGGAGGGGGGGTGTTCCCATAAAATGAAAGAATTCATGATTTTCTAAGACATAATGCATCATATCAGACTGTAGCAAATAATGCAAATCTCTTCTGATCAGTGTAGTCTGCTGAGGAAACACTCTCCAAATAAATGTTCCTATTTCTTCAGGGCCTTAAAGCAGATGTTACAATTCTTTATTTAAAATTTGCAGGAGTCATAGATTTGAGTGTAGTCATGATCAAATATGCCTTAACAAAATGTGAGAATGGATTTCTCATACTCTCTCTCCCTCTCTCTCTCTGTCTTTGCTTGCTTCATTTCCTCTGCACAATAGTAAGTATAGCTTCAAAGTCCCAGGATAGAAAATGGTATTTCTTCCATGACTCTTAAATCACAGCTGTACAGTAGATTTTATTTAGTGGAATTGAAGAAGAGGCATTTGTATGATTTTCATCACTTTCCCTTGCTCTTTTTAAATGCAAGAAATGTCCTTTTTTTCAATTTTAAATCATGTCTCTCTCAAGTATTTTCTTTTGTTAAAGCATTCAGGGTTATCTTACTATTATCTTGCTGTATCCAAGGCTGCCACCAGTTCTCTATTACTGTTGTTTACTCAAGGACAGCCCCAAACACTTTCCACTGCCAACAGTTACAATACAGGAGGCGAAAATATTAATGCTCCTTTACAAAGGATTGTTTGGATTTCATCTGCAATAATGTGGTCAATTATGACCAGGTCTATTAGAATTAGAATGGAATGAGTGCACAGAAAAGCTGATTTGTATAAGAAGAGACTGGAAAGGTTGGCTTGATTAGCCTATGAAAGCAAAGACTGAAAGGATGTGCTTTCTGTTTATAAACACTTACAGAGTGTGAATAAATGCATCATTGTCAAGAGCTAGAAGACAAGGTTGACACAAGAACAAATGAGTTCAATTTGTCCATGAGTAAACTGAGGTCAAAAGTTGGTAAAAGGTTTCTAATTACCAGAGGCACCAGAGTCTGGAAAAACTCCTTCTTGATGAATAAATGAAAAACACCTTCAAACTCTTTTAAAGACCAGTTAATGGGAAAAGGTCCAACAGGTTTGCCCAGCACAGCACAAGAGAGATCTGGGGCACCTACAAGATTGTATCCAAGGCTACTTTCTGATGAACACGTTTTTCCTAGGAGAGGTCTTGTCCTTGGCCCATGTATTCATCTTGTTTCATTGTGTTTCAGCCCAATGCACTCCACCATGAATAAGAGTGTAGAGCATAACCATGTTTCGAGTTTGAGCAGTTAGATCAGGTCCTATAGTCACAGCTCAGTTCCAGGAGCTCACATAGTTCAACATTTTCATATGGGTAATGATTAATAACAGCATTAACGTGTCATTTGGACCCTTGCATTTTCCACTGGGTTTGTGGGTCCGTGTGACATGACACCCTCTTTGGAACAGGTGGGCAACCAAGTTGCCAGCTCGTGGCATTAGTGAGAGCTAATGCACAGATGGAGTGAACCCTGCTTTCTCCAAGATCTTGGTTTTTTTTTCTCTGTGTAAGCTAAAAATTGATTTCTCCTTGTCCTATCGGGTTTTACTCATCCTTTTCTGCAAAGCCTAGAAAAACTAAGGGAGATCCAAAGGAGCAAGTGATGATGCAGTTCAAAATCTCCTTTTTGTTGTCTTGAAGCTTCATCTAGTTATGCCTTTCCCTCAACTTCCCTTTGGAAAGTGCCAAGAAATTGAGGAAGGGCATAGCACAAATGTGCTCTGGCATGGGCTGTGACAGCATCGAGGCCTTAAGCCACCCTTTCCCCCTCTGCTGACATTTGGAGGAGGAACACTCTCCTCTCTGAGTCTCACAATTTTCTGTCATGATGAAGTCCTGGCATGCACTGGAAAATAGGGCATGTCCACTATATTATTAATACTGGAACCATCTTCTTGGCCCAAAGTTATGATGTTTCCGTAAGAAGGGGTATTGCTGCCTTTGGTGCTTAATGCAGGAGCATGTAAATAAATTCTTCCCCTCCGTGTCTCTCACTACTGATACAATTGTTCTGTGGTGAATAGCAAGTCACTTCCTGGGCTGCTTATCTTAAAATAATGGGACAAGTATTAGATGTCCAGTATCTAGTCTTGATTCCCACTGGAGTCTTGCCTTATATGTCAAGATGATCCTCTCCAGTTCTCGTTTCCTAATTCATCTGTAAAGAGTTCTTAATTTAAAACAGCATTTGTTTCCTTATTTATTTGCCTGCTTAGATGAAATGTACATCTAATATTGCCCTTGTTCCATTTGTGACAGGACAGTCTCCCCTTAAATCCAAGTTCAGACCAGCAAAAGAAAGGCTTGGAACTATATATTGAACTTCTGATGTAAAAAAAGAAAAAAACAAAGCAAAAAACAAACAACCTCACATAACCTAGCCTAAATTTATTCAGGTGCCAACTCAGTTCAACTTGGCCAACTTGCTAATTTTTTTGACATTCGAGGCTTGTATAACAGATCATCTGCCACCCTTATATCATTACACTGTATCCTCCTTTGAAGTGCAAATGAAAATTGTTTCCTCTCATACAATAGTTGCTTTATATAGTTTTCTTAAGTCAGATCCAAAATTCAAGAATGAGAGATGATATTGGAGAGTCGTTATATAAAAGGCTTGTCACTCAGTCAACACCAAGTATTTTAAAAATGACAAAGAAATACATAGCAAATGACTGATGTTGAATTTGGGGTTGCATGGCATTGCTTTGTTGTCAGTCTAAAATCTGGATTTATGATATAATCAGCAGAATTCACAGCATTTAAAATAATAGCTGTCATTAATCTATAGATGTATATACTTCCTTGGCCACTGCACAAAAATGGCTTTGGTGTTTGAATTCTATTATTATTTCTCAGGTGATGTATAAAAATATGAGGTAGTAACCTAGAGGTTAAAATGAGAACATTCTATTTAAAATGCACCAAAAACTGCTGAATACAGAAAACATAAATACACTTTTATGGCAGAAAAGATAAATGCTTGAGGATTTGAAAGTCAAAATCTCTTTTAAAGTAGTATTTGGCAATATAATGTGGCCATGCAGGTAGCTGCTTTTACATTATTAAAGTGAGTCTAATAATCTGGGTGTTACAGTTTAGGCATGCTGTATAATGAAACCAGGCAAACTTTTTTAAATCCTCTGAGAAATTATATCATTTAAAATCAAGATAAGAAGTTTCTTGACTTCTCCTTTATGATTATATTGAAAGTATTATATATATATATATATATATATATATATATATTTTGCTAAAACAGCATTATATATGTTTTTTTTTTTACCTCACAGCTAGTGAAATTATAGAGGCTAAATGAAAAGACAGCATCTTAAGCTGAGATAAGCCATTATCTGTGGTACATTAAGAATTAATCGACCAGAAATGTAAGATATTACACTGAACACAGCTGATGCTATGCGTTATTTCTCTTTGCAGAAAAAAAATCTATATTTCATAAAGAACATTAATAACAGATGAATTCAGAAACTATGATAATCTGTGAAGGCAAATAAAATACTTTTACTGTAGTCAAGAGAGTAGAAGTTATAATTTACATCTCACATATTTTTCTTCCAAAATTTAAGGGAAAATAAACAAATACCAGCATGTCCAAAGTAGTTCCTTCAAAAAATGAAAGGATATTACTGATGAAATAGCAAAAAAAAAGCCAAAATAACTGGGGTGGTTGTCTCAACATTTAAAGAGCTGCTGTTTCAAAAAGCTGGGCCTCCTTTCCACAAGAAAGATTCCGTAATTTGAGATCAAATCTATCTCCTGGTGTCTTTTAAATTCTTTAATATGGTTATAGATCAGGAAGCTAAAGGTAGAAAAAGATGATGGCATTTCATTGCAGGTATAACAATGCAGATGTGCCGTATCTTTTGAAAAATGACAAAGCTATATATACACAAATGAGAATCAAAAATATTCAATAAACTGTGACTGTATGCAAGGGAATATTAAATTCTCATAGGAGCCTCTTGATCACCTGGGGGCATAGCCACAATTTTAAATGTGTGGAAAGTTTAGGGCATCAGCCTCTGTAATTAAGACAGCTCATGAACAGACAGTTCAGCATGATGAAAAAGAGATCCTGGTTAAAAAGACTGTACAAATTTTAGATTATTTCTACTATTTTACAGAAAAATACAAACACAGAATTAACTTGAAAGCTACCAACTGACGCTATTTGAATCACCAGAAGAAAAAAACATGTTTAACTAAAGTTCAGGTTCTTATGTGAAGGTTGGAGTCAGTTGCTGTTGCTTGGGAGCCCATGTTCCTCTTACTCAACATTCCCTGAGGGACTCATCATTCAACGGTTCCCAAACTGCAGGAATTTATGCTATGTAAAAAACTATTTTTCTGATTTCCCTAACCTGTCTTAAAGTTAATATTTCAAGCTTAATATTGATGTATTTACTTAGCTATTTTTTCTTTAAAGTATTTGTCTGTAGAGCTGAGTGTTCAGCTGTAAGCCTTAATAGGTACCCTATGGAATTAAAATTTCATTTTAAATTAGGTCTTGCTATAAACAAGCACATTCACACCTATAATACCCTTATGCATTTTCTTTGCCCTTTTGGTAAATGATGTTTGCTAACTTGCACATTGTTTATAGGTTCTTGATATTCTGTTTCTAGGAAATGAACACTTAAGGCCTGAAAAAATTGTTTCTACCTTCACAGCTCCTAAGCAATGCTGCACTCAGAAATACATCATGGTATGGCTTCCTACTGATTTACACATTATCTGTCAAGGATGCTGTGAAACACTTTTAAATAAAAGATCAGAAGAGGTAAAAGGAGAGGCAGAGAAAACCACAAATGAAACAACTAGGCCCAGTTATATCTACAAATATTTGGTGAGGTTTGAGCACAGTACACTTTGAACATTTGCAGTCATGGGTGATATGTTTTAATGAGCATGCACATGTCGGTTTTGAGGCTACGGTGGAGTTTGACAATATCTGTGTGTCAGTCACAGACCTCTTGGTCCACTCAGTTTATCTTTTGTTTATAATTTGGTGGTCACATTTCTGAATTTTGACTCTCATGCATATTCTCTCCCTTGGCTTATCTTTCAGGAAATAAATGATGTGGATGTGCAGGAGCTGGTGAGAAGGTCAATTGGAAGGTTAACAATCATTCGACAGACATTTCCAGTCCCCCAAAACATAAGCCAGCGCTGTTTCCGTGGCAACCACAGAATATCTTCATCACTGTGTGATCCGAAGGACCCTTTCTCCCAGAGCATGGAGGTAGTTCCTATACCAGTCTATCCCCACCTGGGAACTGTCTTTCTTGATAAGTTCTAAGTTTTTCCCCAGGGGCTTAGTATAAATTTAATGTTATTTTTCATGTTCTCTCTGACATGTAGTTTAGTGGTTCATGGCATGACAAGGAAATACTTGGAGTAGGGGGAGTGAATGTGTCTGGTGGAGAACAATAACTTGCCTGCTGCATAGCAACAGACATCCAAAAAAGCCATCTGATCTCCAGGTAGTAGGGTAGTCATTCTGTTGCCCTGCTAAATTTTAATTTTTGTCATCTCACCAAGAAGAATTTCCTCCCTGTAGTCAATGTCTCCTGAGCTGCTGTGCTTCTTTAAGCCTGAAATATATCATCAATAAGAAAATCTTCCTGGGAGCACCCAAATAATCTCCTTCAAGTGCCTTAGTGTATACATGTAAATCTATGTCTAAGTTCCAAGGAGGCCTTATTTTCAGGGTTGTTAATCACAAATTACAATTAAACTTTAAGAGCCTTCCTACCACATGAATTCGGCAACAGGATCCCTGTCCTCCTGGATTCACATAGTTTTTCCAAGAACAAGTCCTCTGTCTCTCTCTTTAGGCTTCATCACAACAAAGCTATGGCAAATCAGGAATGTGATATTGGCTTAAGATGTTGGTTTTACTTTTGGGGTTTTTTTCTGGGATCATTTGTGCAGTTGTAGAAAGATGACTGCATATTATTTTTTTTATCAGTGGAGGGAGGAGCATATCTGACCTAGCAGCTAAAAGCATGATCACCTCATGACTCTGAAAGAGTGAGAGAAAACAATGGGAGCAAAATAGGGATGTTTTGAAGACTGTCTTTGTTTAAAATGAAAATATGTAAGGGGGAAAGTGTGAATAGTCTTGCCCTGTTTCAGATTAGTTGTAAGAACCTGTGTGACTAATTTTAGTTCACAGAGCAGCCAGCCAGCAATTATTGATGACATGAAAACCTGCCTGTAGCACAGTGCACAGTGATCCAGTCAGAGTTCTCAAAATAAACAGGGCTGTGTGACGCTCATTGGTGCATAGGATATCTCTGCAGACTGTCTAGGAAATGCAGAAATCCTTTAGGCTGTGTCGTTCTGTTATGGCAACATGGTCCTAGGGAGAACTTTGGAAGTCTAAGGACAGTGTGTTCAAGCTGAGGGCATCATTACATGCAGGAGGCAGAGAGTGCAAAGAGCAGTTCTCCTGAACAAAGTGACTGACTACAGCGAGGCAGAAAACAAGAGTCATACATCGATGGGAGGCTTCACATTCTGATTTGTCCTTCTCTTCAACTTTGTTTTTCTTTTCACTTTCAGCAGTTGGCTGATTCTAGGAAAGATAAGTTCTAGAATTCAAAGTTTATTCTTGACAAATTGGCAAATTCCATTTAATTTGTTTGATTGGATCTTACACCTTAACATGTGCGTCATGATCTACCTATAACTTGGAGAGCTGCAATGGTCCTATTGACAGCTTTCATGGCATTTTGGTTCAAAGGAATGATGGAAGCTTGACTGGTTTACTTGTTCTGTGCAACTTAGTTGCTTTTTTCATGTTTTCCCTGAGATGGCTGGTCTTCATTCTTTTAGCTGAGTGAGACAACATTATAAAGAAAGGAAGGAAAACTCTGACACAGTTTCCCCTGTGTCTTCATATGATGCACCGTCCTTTGAGTAGCTGTGTGGTTTGTTTGCTGCTTCTTTGTTCTACCCAACAATATAATAAATTAGTTTCTAATCCGGCGGGGAGTTGGAATGGTTTATAAATTGAAATTACTAATGCTTTTTTTTTAATGACATCGAAGTGTGACTAATCAGAAACATTCTTTGGAAATTATAAGGGTGAATTTCTTGATTTATTTTTTTCTGAATTACTCCCCCTAAAGTCAGTGTGAATAATTAATTTTTTTCAGCATCTTTATTAAAACACTGAAAAATATTCTGGTGAAGATGTCTCACTGTGCCTTTGGAGCTGGCCCAGTTGAAACAAATTCTATAAATTTATATCAATTTGAAGGCAGAAAGTTAAAAACTGGATTCACAGAAGAACTTAGTACTGTAACCCTTTTGTCTAAAAACTACATGCAATATTATAGGTGCACATGAAATAGATGCTGATAATCCAGATTAATCATTCATCCTTAATCTGATGCTAAGCACCTTCCTTCCACAATCTGGATAAAAAAATCACATCTGAATTGTGAATTGCATCAACAGAAGTTTATGCAGTTAAATACTTCTTAGTGGTGCAAGTGTCCAGCCAGTAGTCTAACAGGTTTGGAATAAATAAAGGATTAGGAATGGACACCAGGAAATGCATTAAATGCCCCAGTAAATTTACGTGGGAAATTAATAAAGGTGTAAAGTGACTTTAAATTACAACCCCTTTCTGTTCATCAGGACAGATATTAACGAAGCATACTTGTGGTATGACAGGTAAGGGTGATTTTGAAAAACAGGAATTAATTGTAGTGTCTTTATCCTTGCATTATCAGTGATTGATTGCTGTAAATGTTAAGCTCAGCTATTAGTGAAGGAATAACAATGCTTAATAATTGCTGAACTCTGTCCTCCTGAGCCTTGTTAATACTTGGTGAAGGCCCAGCTATATTACTCTTAGATTAGTGAGTGCAGCCTTCCTCATGAACTGTGACAATTGTCTTCTATTCCCATGATGGTAGGGTACAGAAGTTACCTTGAAAGCAATGTCATTTTGTCAGGAAATGATGACTTGGCATCCACAGCCCTTCATGTACCAATTTAGTCTCATTAGTGACCTTATTCCCTCTGCTCTCCAGAGGTGGCGTGGGTTTTTTTTTTTCCCTTTGGCAAAGGCTTATATAAAAAAAGCTTGCCTCGCAGCACAGTGAAAATTCCTCCCCTCCTTGCTCCAACAAATGTCCCTCTAGTGCTGACTTCATTGGGTAAACACAGTTTTAGGTGAAATCCTTTGAATTCTTTGTAGGTTTACAATATGCAGGCAAATCATCCAAGTTGTTTTAAAAATGCTTGATTAACCCAGACCCAGATCCTCAATCCATGCTTTTAATCCTGTCACGTACAGTGATGCCTGGCCTGTGCATCTGAAGAAAGTAGATTTGTTCCTGGGTGAATACCAAAATGACAATGTTCATAGCCACTGGGGTCACTGGAGGAGCTCAAGTAAGAATAAAGAAGCACCTTCCAGAAAGACAGAGTGAAGGATCATTTAAAGATTTAAAGGATCAGAGTTTTTGTGCATCTGTGCTGCTAACAACATAGAGTTGTAAAGGTATTGGAGGATTCCAGGAGTCTATCAGAAGGGGAAGCAGCAGATCATTACACTTCCTTTGATAAAATTGGGAAATCAAAATATCTTAAGTAATTCTGGCAAGGTAAGGAGAAAGAATATCTCTTTCCTGGATGCTCTGCAGGGAAGGAATCTGTCATAAAACCTTCCTGGGAACAGTACAGAGCAGGTCGTGGATGACACAAGCAAAGCGAACATAAAGATGGGATTTACAAAAGGAAATAAAAGCATCAAAATAGGTTCTATGGAAAGGAGTAATTAGGCAGGAAGAGGTGTTTGGGGTTTTTTAACTTTTTTTCTTCCTTTTTTTAAGGTGATATGTGGATTTCCCAATCAATGTCTCAGATCTTCAGCATTGTGCTTCCTTGCCATATACCCCCTCCCAATAGCTGCAGGGCTTTCCCAGTCTTTGGATATATTTAAAAAGCAGAATAGGACCACTAAGTTCTCATATTTTGCTTTTGTAAACTTCCTTCTTCTTTTAAAACTTTGAGCACACCACCGATATCTGTGTAAAACCCTTACAGAGAGCAGCCAACATATTCCACAAATCTGAGGAAATATCTTTTGGCTTGTCTGTGACTAATGGAGAAAAAACCCCAGCAACCTTGCCTCAAATTGCCACTGGCTAATTTGTTTTCAGGCACTAGGAATGCTCTACAGACCCCTTTATCATGCAGCTGAGGAAACTGAGTTTCCCTCAATAACTTCAGATGACCAATAGGTTATCTAAAAATAATATTCCCAAAAGTCCTTTTCATTTCTCAACATAATTTTTCTTCATGAGAACCTCTGTTCGGGACAGCTGAATTTCTTTTTCTGCTACTGTCAGTAACTTAAATGTTCCTGCCGTTTGAGGACAGAAAATACTGATATAAAACTGTATTGTAAATTACTTGTTTCAGAAGTGTTCATTAATTCTGAGCTTCTGTTCTTTTGCATTTAATCGTCTCTTTCACTCTCTGCACTGTGTACATTTCAAAGCACGTACATAGAACTGGAACATGGTTAAGTGGAAGTGGCATACAAGTGATTTCTCTTCTTGAGTTCCACTGTTCTGAAACTGGAACTTCCTGGCCCTGTATGCAGCTGTGCTCACAGTGAAACATAGAAACATTTACTCTGTAAGAGTTTTGTCCTGCAGGGAATTAACAGCCAATGTCAAACACTCTGACAGTAAACACCATAAATTGCAGAATCAACATGCAATTACACACTGACAAAAATTTCATTGAGTCGTATTTCATGCCAGAAAGTGCCAATCAGAATTGACTGCACAAATCAGGAGCAAAAAACACAATGAAATTATCTATTCTAAATGTTCAGAGTTTCTGCTTTTCAAAAGAACCAAGCAACCTTGAAAATAATTTGATGGTGTCCAGATATCTGGTGACTGAAAAATTGAGTCTCACAAGCAAGTGGTTAAAAAGAAAAGAAAGTTGTTTACGGTCATAAGTGGAGCTGTAAATCTGGCAAGTGGAGCTGTGCCAGTGATTGGGCTGCCTGTACTTTTCATGTGTGTGTAGTTGCTGCAAATCACTTTTAGCATTACAGCCCCCAGCTGCAGATTTTACCAGAGCCCAAAGGTGTGACATTTTGCCTCTTACAGGTTCTTCTTAATACAAAATAAAGTATTTAATTATCAGGGGATTATGTGTGAGGCAAAACAAGTGACACATTCTGGCTGCTGCCAGGAGACCACAAATCATAATGCTAATGATGATCCTTTTGATCTGTTTACAGATTTCAAACCTGTATATATATGACACTGTCCTCCTGCTGGCCAATGCCTTTCATAAGAAGCTGGAGGACAGGAAGTGGCACAGCATGGCCAGCCTCACCTGCATCAGGAAGAACTCTAAACCCTGGCAAGGAGGACGATCAATGTTGGAAACCATCAAGAAGGTACTTTTTCCCTGCATTTCCTCATCTTTGATTTCTAAAATACTTACATTAGGCAGCATTTCCTCCTGGGGTGCATATTACTCTTACCAGTACCAGCAGTATAGTTTTTATATATTCACAGTTCCTGAATGGGAGTAGTCTTTATTTGGTTTGGGTTGTTTGTTGGTTGTTTGGGTTTTTTCCATGTCGTAATAACCATATTGAAATAAAATCAATAAGTTTTTTTACCAAAACTACCAAATCAGCTGGATGTTCAAGGAAGAAAAAGTGTCACAGGTGAACAAGTGTCAGCGTTAGAAAAGTTTCACAGGTTAGGAAGTAAAGAAAATAAATTTCCTCTTTAATTTGTAACAGAAAAAAGAAAAAAGAAAAAGTTGCAGAATTACACTTAAGTAATGTTCTGCGGAATTCAGTGTTGCACTGGTTTTGATGTTAATAAAGTGAAATCACAGAAATGGAAGTAAGGAACCCCCTAAATTATCTAGGCTATATTCTGCCACTGCAAAACCATCCCTGTTATGGTCTCTACAGAGCTTTATCCAATGCCGAACTCTCACTGCTGCCCTGTGATTTTTGTTTCATACCTTAATCATGCTCATGCCCAAGATGCTTTTTCTGTTCTTCAATCTTTAAAGATAATTCTTCTTAGTTATTTCCTTTCTTCACAATATTTACAGCCTCCACATACTTACAGACAAATATCACAGCTTTCCGGGTCCATATTTACTCAATATGAACAGGTTCAGAGTTTGCCCTTCCCTGTAAGTTATTCACCTCATTTTCCTTATGTTATTGATGTCTTTCATAAAACTGCCTTCTCATTTGTCTGCATACACTTCCTGGTAATGTATATTTATATACTTATATTTAAAGTGCTGGCATTGTAAACACAGAAAAAAAAATAGAAAAAAAATTAAAATGGTACTTTATTTATGGCTTTCACTACAGGACATAAAAATAATTTAAAATATATAATGTTGTCTTGAGAAGTTGCCATTCTGCATTAGGTATTTAGCTATACCAGAAATTATGATGATGCAGGCAAAATGTAAGACTTCTCTGAGCACTGCTTATATTTTACCCAGTCCCAGGTTAATCTACATTACCTCCAAAATGATAGTTAAAGGATTTCCTTGGTATCTGTTTCCACTTTCCAGTCTAACAGTTTGAAGTCATGAGACTGCAAGAATAATCCAGGACACATTTCTTATTTCAGGGGCAGGATATGGCTTTAAGGGACTCCAAACCGTATTGCTCTTAACCCATCTGAGCAATTTCAGATTCACATTTGGTAGGCCCGTGTATTTTGAGCTGTGTTTCAGGCAAGGCTGGTTCTCTTCTCACCTTGGATTTTGTAAATACCATTGCACACTTTTGCATTTAAATGGCCAGGAGAATTATGGAAGCATTCAGGAAGGCAGAAGCAAGTGGAAATTCCAGAGTTGTTGTTAGCTTGCTAAAAAATGAATCAAATGCCAAGGAAATTCCCGGTCTGTGCAGCTAACCATGCTTCCATCCTGTCACTTTTGGGGCTCTCTGTTATTTCAATTAGATGGCTTTGATAAGAAACTATTTTACTGGTTTAAATTGAATAATCCAAATACTCCTTACACTGCATTGTGCTGACAGAGATGAATTTCTAGAAGTAACAGGCTAAAATTGAAAGTCAAAATTTAATCCAAATGAAATGCGGGAATTTTACTGTGTATGGATGTCAGTAGCATTTCGATCCATAGGTGGAGGAAAGCTCAAGATTGCAGCCGAGAGCTGGAATTGCACAAGAACAGGAATTCTGCTTTAGTTTTGTTGCCTACTTTCCCTTTTGTTTCACTAAAGCACTTACGTAGAGAACTTTGGGATCACAGCTGTGTACTTTTGAAATTAAAAATTTGGCATTGATGAATGCCTGATGAGGTATTAGCAAAACAATAAAATCCAAAGGTAATGAAGGGAAACAAGCCCCCACTTAATCTCCCTTCTTGAGAATGCTTCTCTTTCCCATCTTGCCATATTCTTTAAACATTTTTTCTCTCCTCTGGTCATGGAGAATCCTCTAAAATCAACTGAAATACAAATTTTTTATCAAAAGCATACTAGTTTTCCTTAATTTTGAAAGCAAACAGGAGAAAGTTACCACGTGATATTTAGACAGTTTCTGAATTAAACGTTCTGCATTTTCATTTTGAAATCACCACTGTTTCCAGGATATAGGGTATAATGGAATATCATAGGAAGATACTGGTATAGTTCAGGGTGAAAATACATTCTGGGTAAATAAACTGATGTCTTTGTAGTTAATGAGCTAGTAGGGGAGAGCAGGGAATAAGAAATTAGAGTGTCAAACATTTCTTAAGATGGTGAAAAAGCTTTCTAAATCATTCCTTTTTGTCATTTATTACTTTTCGCTGCTGAACATTTGACTCATGCATCGCTATTTCTACAAACAGCTACAAAAGCTGGTTTTTTCTTTGTGAATTCAGCTGATTGGACAAAGCTTAAAGAAAACATTTTAAGCCCACCACAATTATTTAAATCTAATATCTGTTTCTACCCATTCTGGAACTGAATAAACAGTTAAATTCATCAGGAAATACAATCCTTCTAATGAATTTGGCCAGCTCTAGCAATTAGTTTAAATTCACTTCTGTAATAGGAACTATCCCTAAACACATGCTCACTTGTTTATTTCTCAGTAAAGCTATTTCACAGTTGGAGGAATAAGTATCACTAGAAAATAATTCTACTTTGGGAAAAATTAATCTTCCTGAATAGCCTGGGAATAAATGTAAGTAGGATTAAGGGGAGGATCAGCTCAGCAAGATGGCATCAAGTTTCTGCATATACCTTCTCCTCCATGTCTCGGGGCTCTTCCCAGTCACATTTGTTCAGCTCACTAACAGCAAATTTTTAGTGCTGTCAGCAACATAGAGCCTGTCCCTTTGTGGGAAATGAGCTGTACCTCGTGCTGTTTCATGAATCATAGGTGGAATTGTCAGCTAGCTGTGGTCTCAGAAATGTCAGTGACACTCAGTGGTGACTTGCAAAAATATGCCGGATTGTTTTTCAGGTGGTTGATTGGACTGTCTGTGCTAGTTGAAAACTCAACAACGTTCTCAAGATCAGATTTTTCCAAGAATAAAATGTGAAACTCGTATTGATTGTTTATGGCATTTTTTCCTGCCTATAGCCACATTTTTTATCCTTAATTGCAAAATAGCTAGTACCTGAGAATAACCATATTTTGAAGAAAAAAAGAAAAGGAAGTTTGAACAGAAGCTGAGAGCAAGTACAATATTTTATAGCTGATGATTGGCAAGCTGACATTCCCAAGTGAGGTCCTGACTGGTAGGTAAATAGTGTTTTCTTCAGGGACTTACAGTATAGTAGTGCCTAAGCATATATAAACTGTAGTTTATCTTGCCAGTCTAGATGGGACTCAAGTAGGCTTTAATTATATTGCCAAGCTTTATAACAGCTCTGCAAAGCCCAGAGCAGTGATCAGAATCATAAGTAAAACATTTTTGTCCTAGCAACTGACATTTCACTCTTCAGTTATATATGTGTCAGGAAATTGCATGGTTGCAGTTGAACCTTAGAAGAATTTCAGAAGCTAGATAACAAAAGTGTCTTCATTTTTCCCCAAACAGCATTGTTTCTGTAAGTTAAATGGAATGAAAAATTTCTTTTACTCTTTCCCATTGTCATGATTAAGACTAAAATCACTTGAAAAAAATCTCACCAGGAAGTTACTGGATCAGTAGCTGTCATACAGATTGTCATTTCCTCTGTGATCTCCTTCCACTATGCATTAGCAGAGGGATAAAACACATGCCATAAATCAAGAGTTTCAGAGAGATCCACACTGTGAAAGGCTATGCACAAAAATTGGAGCAGCATCCTGAAAATCTTCCTAGGAGATATCCTGTTCCACCTTATCAGCCCCAAGCAATAAACCAGATTTGTGTAAGCCTTGTAAAGAGGCTGTGTGGGACAATGAGGAGTAGCAGAGAGCAATAACAGGACTGCGTGGCCTGCAGGTCCAACAAGATCAGTCCCAGATAGGGAGGGGAAACCAAGACCTCCAAGAAATTTCCTATAAGTTTAGTGTTGTTGGTATTAAATGACCTGTTCTTTGCTGTTTTGTCTTTCTGTTTCTGCCCTTCCCAAGCCAGCAGCATTCCCATCTCATCTGAGCTCTTATTACACTATTTTCATATGTACACAATCTAGGAGAGGAAGCTCTGATTAAGACACTCCTATATGAGCAATTTTCAAAGAATAATAGAATTGCCAAAATAGGTAAATGAGAAATAATGTTGTTATGGTTAAGATTGGATGGGAGACAAACAAAGCTGATGCAGTTATAGTTTGTATCTTGCCCTGGCAATTGTAGCCATTTAAAAATCAAGTTAAATAAACTTACACAAAGTTTCTGGATAGAGATCACATTCCAAAGTATGTTACGTAATTCTGTTAACCTGTATTGTCTGTAAGGGGGCATATATTTCCAAAGAATTCTGTGTTTTCTTAAGAAGAAATTGATTGATTACTTCAAGTATAATTGGGGTTAAATGATTCTTTAAATTATTTTTAATCATGTTGGCTCAAATAAGGAAAAGGACTATAAAAAATAATTTTTAAAAGTTTATTAAAATTTTAAATTGCTGTCTCAAGTCTCAAAAAATCATTTACATTTTAGACATGATTCTGTCTTCATGTTCTTTAAAGTATTAGGACCACTCTCAATCTGGAAAATAAAGTCACTTTAATGTTCTAGATTGAAAATCCTATATTCTTCATTTCTGTTTTCTGCTGTCCAAAGCACCTGTGTGAAGAGAGTGTAAATTTTTTTTGTTGAATATTTCCTTTCTTTCACCACTTTGTTCCAGAGTTTTCCCTTTCTTTTTCAGGTCTTACTTGTGGCTCACTTGACATCATGGGGCTGCTCAGGTGGTCTATAACAATTTAATAAATTTTCACGCTTTACCTACCTCGAACCCACAGGTTTAATACCCAGTGTGGGGAAAAGTCTTAGGAAGTAATATAGGAAATATTAAGTATTATATAACCAAATTAGTATCTAGTAAGGTGTCCAGATGGAGACTTTGAGCAATCTGCTGAGTATCCCAACTCTTTCAGGTCTATGCCACTTTGCAGGCGTTTCTACTTCACATTTTCTGTGAAACTGTGCCTTAGTTAATCAAAAAGCCAGATAAAACCACATGAGAGAAAAGATATATGGAGCAGGTTTCTGAAAGGTAGGATGAAGTCAAATTTAAGCTAGAGGAAAAGGTTTATCTTTGTGAAACTCTGTTATTTACTGAAGGATGTGCTCAAATGATTTTGTGGGTAAACACAAGCTCAGCCTGTTTCCTCTCTGAACCAGACAGAGGTGTGCTAACCCCAATCTAAAAGCCTTGAAGGTGCAGTTATTGCAGGATTCTAGTCAAGAAAAAAAAGTAATCAGTGTCTTGCTTACCACAACATGTGTCAAAATTGTCTGGTTTTCAATTGCCAGAGTCTTCCTGCAAAACACTGTTCAGATGTACCCTTAATCAGGATATTGGGTTTTTCCTTTTTTTTATAAAATTTATTTTTGTTCTAGTATGGAATAAAAAAAAAGGTTAGAGAAAGAAAATATTATGGAAAATATTTTTAAATCATTAAATACGTATATACACAAAGCATTTTCTTGGTTTTAAATGTTAATGGCACTCATTAAGTATTTGTATTATTATATGTATTATTATTTTAATATATAATTATTTATGTATTATTCCCTGATAGTACTAGTTTCTAGTAGTCTAGTAAATTCTAAAGGTATTATCTCAATGATCAATTTCATTTTGTTATAATCACAGTAATGTTTTGTAAAAGTAGAAGAACATTCTGTTAGTTCCCAGCAATCTGCAAAGGAGATGCAAATTTTGTACTCCTTCCTGGATTTTGTCCAAACTGGAAGATGTAAGAATAGAGCTTTTAATATCATGATTCAGCAAGACTCATATGCTTAGCTAGGTGGTTTATATTGCAAGTTTTTCCAGTTCAAATAAAAAAGTTCCTAAGTGAAGCAGCAATCACAGCTACAAAGTTCTTACCTTATGTTTTGGGGAAAAACTATGCATTTCATAGGGTTTTACACCACAGGCAGATTTTTTTTTTTGTACATACTTAAAATATTTTTTACCTTTTTTTTTTTTGAGGGAGAGGGCTAAACATTAAATTTTTCCTGAATCTGTAAACTGAAGAAATTTTGAAGGGTAAAGGTTTTCATTATGGGCATTTCACATGGTTCTGTTGATTTTATAGTTCAGATCATCACGCTTCTTATACAAAGATGAAATGAGTGTCATGTTGAATTAACTCTGGAATATATTTTGAGTATGGCTGTGGTATGTATAGCCCTTTCAACTCTAACTCTTTGTAGGGATTATTCACTCTAGTGTTTTAACCCCTTTCAGCAAAAATGTAAAAAACTCAAAGCAAACTTGAAAAGATGCTGCATTGCTGCCTATGTCACATATTCTCAGTAAAGGATAGTTGGTAGGAAAAAGAAAAATCACTGCATTCAGCTAGACCTTGAATGAAGCCCTTCTTCATTTGTGCAAATTACATGTGTTGAGCTCAAAAAGCATGTAATTCATCTAAAACTCACCCTGCCCTCAGGTGGAAATCTTTCATGCAGGAGAAACATTTGAAGGGAGAAAGCAAAGAGCAACAACATAACTAATTTTTGTGCAGTTTCTCTTATATATTTGTGTTTAGCTTTGCTTCCACTAAACTTAGTTGCAAAACTACTTTTGGGTTTTTTTAATTTTTTGGAGTTAGTGTGTCAATATATATGTGCTGATGAGTCAAAGAACAATTATTGGAGTCCAAATATGCTAAGAGTTAAGACTATTGCTTGTATTGCATCTGCTTAACATTGCTGAATTTAATGCTTCTGTGAATAACTTAATTATGATGCAGGAATAATTTAAGTTTCAGAATTTTTAAGGAAACATGGTCTTTGGAAAACTGTCCTAGTTCTGGTAGTTGTCTATATATCTATATCTATATATTCTGCACAGTTAGTGCATAAATGCCTTGTTATAATTACCCACTTATGTGTTTTCATTCAATTTTCCTTTTTTTTTTTTTTTTTTCCAATAGGGTGGCGTGAATGGCTTGACTGGAGAACTGGAATTTGCAGAAAATGGGGGGAATCCCAACGTGCATTTTGAAATTTTGGGGACAAACTATGGAGAAGATCTTGGCAGAGGCATCCGCAAGGTGAGGATACATATATTCCAACAAGAGACTATTTTTACCAATCTCTTAAAAACCTTTCTCACGTTCCATGTCAATAGACAAGCACTTGATGGCAGGTAATGTGGTGTTCTGTATTGCTAAAGGAGTAAGAGATGGGAGAAAAGCCTTGAACTTTGAGATACTCATCTATTTTATTATTTCAAATAGGCCTTGGAGCAGATTGTGTTGATCAAGGTGTCATTTGTAATACAGAATGTGTTAAGCTGCTGATGGACTGTCCCAAAAGACCAGTAAAAGCTGTTGTTTTGTAACCCTTGCAACTCCTGTCCAAACCATCAAATTTTACATTGAATTATGTTTAAAGCACCCACACTGGTTGCTGATACTTGGTCAAAGTGGGATGCTCCACCTGCTAGATGATTAAAATTCATAGCTATGTAAAGAGAAAATCTGTTGTAGTATAGATAAAAATTCTGGAGCCACTTCATGAAATAAATATATGGTGTTTTAGTAGGAGTTAACTTTTACAGAATAAGTTAATGTTATATATTCAGTTGCCAGACACAGTCCAAATGCTTGGACTTGGATTGTTACAGGGAATGGCATATATTCTCCGGCAAAATTACTCTTTCTGGACACTTGAGTTTTGCCAGTCTAAAACTAAAATTAAGTCCTGTGTAAGAAATGGTGGAAACAGGCCTCTGTTTGCAATGAATATCCTTAACTTTGAACAACTGCTCATCCGGTATGGCAAAAATCATGTGGCACTTCATAGGTAAATAAAAGACTAATATGCTTTTCCAGGAGCAACTCTCCTTCAAAGGCACACTTCCTGAAAAATACCAAGATCTTTTCAGTTAATGTATCACATCATACTGGGTTTTATAAAGGAGGAACACAAAGTGATTGTCTGAAATGAAATGGTAGAATTTTCATAATATATGTAAACTGGTTCCATGTGTCAATGTCACTATATGATGAAGTGCATCATTTGTCTGCATATCTTCTGGAGCAACAGATAAGTACTCTGAAAGAAGGAAGAGAGAAATAAGGAGTCTAAAGTGTCTAAAAACTGAAATTTCTCCTCCACTATTCACCAGAATTGTTAATCTGTTCCTGCTGTTTCATCTCTTGTCAATACCCTAATGTATATATGTGCCTATAGTTATATCATCTTGAGCAGGGGTCCTGACAGATACTTCAGAAACTAGACAGAACTGGATCTTGTTGATACTTGGAGGTATTTCACAGAGTCTTGGGAGACCAGTGTGTTGGATAAGTCCTTATTCCCTTACCTTTAAGTTTTGTCTGTTTCAACATATTTTGATTTATTTTCCATGCTATGCACTGAAGAGCTATTTATTCTTTAGATCTACCTTGCTAAGACAAATCTGTATCTCTTCATTTAATTTATTTGGTTTACTTTGACTGGGGTTTTTTTTTTACTTCAGGCTTAACTTAATGTCTGGGTGAATGCCTGAGTGAAGCACTAAATTGTGTTCTTTCATTCCCAAAAAGATAGAAGAGAAAGAGAGATTCACAGAAAGGTCTTGGAAATATAGAAGTAAAAAAAGACTTCCTAGTCTTTTTTTCCTAGCTTTTCTAACTACATTCCTAGCTTTTCTTACTCTTGTTTGATGGTGTAATTTGGCATTGTAGTGCTAATTTAAGCTATGGTAGAGTTTAATTTTAAAACAGATATTGATGTCTGTGGGCACACCTAACTTGTGTAAAACAGTGGGATAATACAAACAGGCTTGTTAAACCTTCCTTGTTTACTCTTTATAATAGTTCAAAGAGACATCCACTGTCTTTGGAAGGAAATAGATTTGAAGTTCGTCAAAGAGAACAGAGCTTTGCTCAAAACATAATTAAATGATGAAACTCAGTATCATAAGGACCCTGTTGAGGAGACAAGCAGAGTTTAAAAGTAAGATACTGAAACTACGTGGGGTTTTGTTGCTTTTTTTGGGTTTTTTTAGATTTGCCAAGATGAGCATTTAAAATTAAATATAGATATTATAAAAAATTTTCCTGTAGAGAAACATAGTAAATGCCTCTCCGTAGGGTTTTGTGATGCACTGCAGCTGGTTAAAAAGAAGAAAGGGTCCATTACAGAACAGATTAAAACTGTTCCAATTTTTTTTTTCCTAAACAGCATTCAGTAAAGCAGTCAGAGAAAGCTTTAGAAAGAGTCCTGATGTACAGAAAGGAATTTTCTTTAGAAAGAAAGTGTAGTGGTTTGAGTTCGTTCACTTGAGTTTTTTGGCTAAATGCCAGTACACTTACCAGATTTTATTTAATTTTGCTGTGAGATAAGGATTAGGAGTAGGTAAAGCAGGCTCAAATTTTAAAGAATATAAAGAAAGTTTATTAACAGACTTAAAAGGAAGGAAATAATTAAGAACCAGAACAAACCTGTCTGAACACTTTTGCTCTTCCCACCTCTCTATTTTTTCAATGACAATACAAAAAACAACACTTTGACTTTTAGTCAGTTTACCACTTCTAAATTAGTCTTTCTTCAGTCATTTAGGGAGAGGAGTTTTCTTCTGCTTTACCATGTTGACTTCTCTACAAGAAATACAGTTCTTATGGTTTTCAGTTTCACA
>VZTJ01004192.1:3663648-3705313 GCA_013397795.1 Orthonyx spaldingii
AGCTGCACTAGTGCTGCAAACTCCCTTCCAAACCTCCCCCCCCTCCCCGCTCTGAGGAGGGGAGGGGGGGGGGAAAGGGCAAGGGCCCAGCCTTACCAGAGAGAAAAGCACAGGACTTGCTTCTCTCGCAGTAACAGGACAAGAAAAGAGGGTTTTTTTCAGGTGTATCTCTCTTAAATATAGTTTTTTCCCTGGAGGCGGAACAACTTTTAATTGGATTATACACTCATCAATACTCAAAACTAGCTGGTCACTGGCTCATGTTTCCCAGGAAGCAAAGTGCACTACTTCCTGCACCATAGGTTACTTGAAAGACTGACCCTTCCTGGGTAAACCCACGACAGAAAGTTCTGTATATATTGTGCAAATGTGATAATTGTTCTCAGAAGTTTCTTGAAAAAAATAATTCCAATTAATTATTTCAAATTTTTGCAATAAATTGAATAAGAAATTAATATGATAATTCTAGTCAATGCCACAGAGTTAGAAAAACAAGGTGAGTTTCTTAAAACCATCACTTCAGAGACAGAGGAGAAAATTTTTAGGAGGTTTTAAAATTTGAGAAAAGTTCACATCTTTTATCTTTGATTAGGCTTTACTCTACAGTGTATGAGCTACTAGTGTTGGAAGCAAATCACAATAATTACAGGAGTCAGATATATTTTTGTTAACTGCACTAATTAAAGTACACTTCAGATTTTCATATATTTAGTGATCTGAATGCAGAACTACCTAAGCATTTTTATTTCTCAGCTCTAGTAGAAGCAGCTGCAATTAGCAGACTGACTGAAATTTCTAAGCTAATGCATCTTCCCTCATCAACATATTTTCAAGTACTTTTATAGGAGATAATGAAGGGTAAAATCATTACAAAAGGCCCATTGAAGTCATTGGGACCAGAGATTCCCATCAAGTCAATCGTGTAAAGAATTGCTATTTTGTTTTCCTGAGGAACAGTCAATGGATTTTAATAAAGCAAGTAAGATTTTAAAACACATTCGAATTTCTCAAGAGTCCAAATTCTGCGTGAAATCAGTTCTTCTTAGGTTCTGGAGTCATTTATACTTCTGCAAAGTTCATTTATATTCATAGGTGATTATTCCCAGGCCTCAAAAAAGCAAACAGTTTAGGATACACCAAGAATTCATGTTTCTGTTTCTTTTATATGGACAAATTAAGCCATGTATCTAGGAGAAACTGTCTTCATGTCCCGTCCCCTACTTCAGCTTGCATGGGCTACTCTCATACCTGAAAAGCAGTGAAAGGTCGTTGTGTTGGGCTCTGTCATCTCGTGACCAGTTAGCAAATCCTGGAGTGGGGATTGCCTGAAACAGCAATTTTGTACCCCTATGATTGTAAATGTTATCCATCACCTTGCAGACCACGGATCACTTAGCCTGTACTTTTTGCCAGGACCGGGTACTTGGCGTGATACACTCAGATTGCTGCCAGGTACTGATTTTATTGACACCAGTGGCATTACAACCCCAAAGGAACTGAAGAGAAACTCTCCCTTTTACACATCATACTGCGGTTTCCATTTGTGCAGATGTAGTTATATTCAGTGGGAGACATGGGTGTATTTCTGACGTTTCTCTGTTGGCATTTGTCTGTTGGTATTTGACATTTGAGTATGTATTCTTTGACATTTAAATTTCTGTGCAATACTTTTATCTATACTGCTGAAATAAAAGCTGCCATTCCTGTGAATAACCATCCAACAAACAAACGAACAAAAGGGAGTTGATAGCTCAGAGCACCGTCTTACATCTTAGCGGTGTAGAAAACAGCACTGCAGAAATAAAGTGGTTTTCATGTTTCTTCCAGTGCTTCTTGTAATTCAGAATAGGCTCATCTTCAAAGGCTCTGTTCTACATCTTTTGAAGTTTAGAGGACTTTCTTTCTGTTCGCATGCTGGTTTTCTTACCGCATGTGGGCATTTGAAGATCATGGTGTGTTTTGCTCTACCACCATTTCCATATTAGCATACACCCACCTCCTGTATGTTTCTCTTCTCTTCTGAAGATGTTTTAGGTTATTTCCTCCCAGTGAGGGAGCACGATGACATACCAGGCTCTTGCATCAATTCCTGCCTGCACCCAGATGTCCATGTCAAGGTTTCCTTTGCATTCAGGACAGCTGGAGATGCCTTGGAGGAAGGATAGAGATGTGAGCATGCAGGAAAACAGGTAGCCTTGGTAGGGCATCAGGGTAACCCAGGATGCTTTGAGCCACCTGCATTTGTCCGTTAGGATTGTAGGGGTTCAGTCCTAAATCATTTTGATTTGATTGTCTTAAGGAGGAAATGCTATCTGTTTTAATCCGAGGGAGATCTGTAGTGCCAAGAACTTTGTGTCAAAGGGATTGGAACCTGACTGACAAGATGCACTGTTGCTCTCCTCTTCTGCCAGTGCAAGTGGCAGGACCTTCCCTGTGGAGTCAATGCATGCAGGTTTTTATCTCACAGACTATTAAGGGTTAAGTGCAGCACTCAATAGTTGTGCTATTTGTTCAGGGATGGGAAAGCTGGTTTGCATTTTTTCATTCAAGCAAAATAATTGCTACTTCCACTTCATCTGAAAACACTTGTTGGTCACAGTAGAGGCATTTCTTTTTAATACACTTTATTTTTTTTTTTTTTACACTTGTATCGTAGAGCAATATGTGTTCCAAGCATATATTCTGATCTTCAGGAAGTTGATGTCTATTCTTATGAAGTTAAAACTTCTTTTTTGCATCCTATATCTCTCATTCCCTTTTGTTCCATTAGGTAAAAAGGGAAGTTATACAGCTCTGCTGACACTTATTAACTAACCCTATTTAATAACCAAGAGCACATGAAGCATTTTCTTCTTGGTTAGCTACTTGAGATAAATGATGGGTTCACCTGCTCTCTTTGTGAGCATGATCAAGGTAGAACTGTGTAATTTGACTTTAAAAATATGTGTGTATCAGCACCTGGTACTTTAAGCTGTGACCTGTGCAGATGTTTCTAAAGGTTTCCGTGCAATTTAAGACGTGACTGAAAGATACCCTTGCAATTCAGTGAGACATTATTGATGCTGTATTTTCTAGTGAGTTGAAATAAATGTTTCTGTGTCTGACTGCTTTGCCTCTATTGTTAATGGAGAAGGTGGACCTGGCACAGTACTACTATGATACTCTTTCTAAAGCAATTTTAAATACTTAATAAGCCTGCTGAAATGAAGTAAACTTAATACTAAAGATGTAATTAAATACCTTGGTGAACTCAGACCTGCTGTTCCAATTCACCACAGTACTTAAATTTTGCTGTAAGCCTGCGAAGAGTAGCATTTCCTTCCTTCATTTTGTGCTATGCAATAAATAGATTAAGACACAGTGACTGATTCTTTACTTTCTGATAGCTTCTGCAAATCTTTTGTCAAATCTCACTGAAATTTAATTTGGCTGCAAAGTGTTGGGGATTTGCATGCTATCACAATGAAACTGGAGTTAATAGAGAACTGTGTTTTACTTGGAAGTGTACTTCTGCTTAGATTAAAAGCCAAACTAAATGCATATTTGAGTATAACAGAGAACAAAATTAAAGTATCCATCCATAATTGTATTCCTGAATTTTAAAAAAATTAAAAGTCTTTAAAAAAAAAAATTCCCTTTCTGCTTTTGAATGGAACATTTTCTTTCAAAATCTGAGGATGCAGAAATAGAGGCAGACAGACTCAAAGTAATCTGTAGTGTACCATTTGGAGAATTTATCAGCTTGTGGACTCTCTGATTCAGATGGGAGGGAGTGAAATCTAATTTTTGGTGCTGGATTGTCCAGCTGTCTGCCCTGACCTTGGGCTCTTTGGATGAGTGAGAATTTTATTCTTGTAATAAGTGCAAAGTAAGGAAGCCAGAGATGGATTTGATGTCTTGGTGGATGCTACCCCAGGAACACAGAAGATGAAGGTTCAAGTCATCCTTCTGATAAATGGCAGAGCAGAGTTTCTACTACTCAACCCACTCCACATGAATTATTTACCTGTGCAGCAAAACATCCACAAGGAACATGAGAGCCAGGATCAGGTGTATGAGCAAAATGACCCCAAAGTCAAACTCCAGACTAAAACTCACAAAGCCAAGGCAAGCAAAGTGCAATAGAAAAGTATTATCCCACCTATTTCTTCTCAGCAGAACTGTCAGCCATGTCTGCTGAGCTCCAGTGTGTCTAGTGTGTTGTAAAAAAGAGAAATTATTTTAGACTGTAATACAAGTGGGTGTCTGGATTCCCCGGTCTAGAATGTTAAGTGCTTTGTGAAAATTCAACTCAAATAATTAAGATACAGGTTTATCCACTTTCCAGCACACAGGTTGGATGGCTTTTAAGAGTGACTTACAGAGCTAGAATTGATTTTGAAAAAAGAGTCTTTCAAGCCTCTGAGTAACTGCAGCACTCTTGAGTGAAGAGGGGCTTGCTCCTGCATCAGGAACATTGTGGGGAGGAAAGGAAAATGCAGGGTGGCAGAAGGGGAGAATGCAATGGAACCCTGGGGAGAAGCATTGATGTCAAACAGAAATTCCTCTTGGGACCTTGGTGCTCTGTAGTATTTCTCTTCACAGTTTCGGCAGGCATGAGCTCGTCTGTCTTTTGCGCAGAATATTCAGTCCTGTCAAAACTGATAAGAATTTTCTTACTGAAAAATATTTTCAGTGCATTGGGAGCTGCCTATTTTGACTGATTGCTTTCATTAGAGAGAGACAAATCTTTCTTATGCACTTTAAATTATATAGTTTCATGCATTTTATTCATTTTTGTTCATCTGGAAAAGAGGTTACATTTTACCCATCTCCTGCAGAAAATATAGTTGTCTTGACAGCAAAGAACAGGAGAAATATTTTTCACTTTCAAACTGTGTTTTTAATTTCCTTTCATATCTTGCTATGACAATGGAAACTTGAGAAAGATCAGTCAAAAATTAATAATAATTAAAAAAAAAGCTGGGAACAACTCGTGTTTTCTGTTGATGCTACTAGGCAAGTGACTAACCACAGAGGCTCCTGTGTGATTATTCTGTGCTTCAAAATGGGCATAAGAGCGAAGAATGACACAGAAGTTCATTCATTTTTGCAGCAGAGATATATATTTTTTATTTTTTTTTTTTTTTCCTGAGAAATTTTGAATAGCAGAAATAGCATGGTGGGTTTTTAATATCTATGTTGGAAAAGAAAATTTGGATTTGCATGTTGGTCAGGTTTATGCAACAAGTAAAACTTGATTTGTGCCCATTAAATATTTTTCCTTCACTTTTGGATTCCTCTCTTCCTCTTGAACTGCTTGCAGTTGGCTCAGGTCAACCAGACCAAGGGGTTAGATCACATTTGTTTTTCTGAACTTGATATTGGCTTTATATATTTATAGTTTATAGTTTTCAGTATGATTGTTTGGGCCACTTTTACAATACCTTTACTATGGTTATATGGCTTTTTCTTCTGCTTGAGTAGCTGTGAAAGCCTCTCTGTGAACATGGATCTGCAGAACTGGCTGGCAAGTTGTGAATTTTTATCCTCAAATGCTTCAGCTGAGCAAATTAGCTTTGTAACTCACTTCAGAGATCTGAAGTGTTTTGGAAACTTTGAAGTGCCTCAAAACTGACATTTTGAATAATGTCAGAAGGAACTGTGTATTATTTAAGAATGGACTTAATGCTTCATTGACCTCTCAGGCAGTAATGCTTCTATGTGATTTTGGAAATCCCATTAGGGACTTCTTTTCACCTTTAAGAGAGTACTCAGTGGGTGCTGCTTCAAGAATGTGGTTCATCATCCTTGAAATTAATAGGATAAAACATTTAGCCTGACTTGGAATTGCTTGTTTTAAGGTGGACAGTCTCAATGAATTATAGGTTCTTTTCAGAATTAAACTTTTTAATGCTTGTCTTTTGCTCTTTAGAGCTTCTTTGTTTTCAGTTAAGGCTATCTTCTGATGAAAATGACATCATTTCACAAATGCTTCTAACTGGGACAAACATATATTTTCCAGGAGTAGGAAGAAATAGTAAGTGTAATAACCCTCCATTAATCCAAAAGAATGGGGGCGTTGTAGCTAATTTATCGTGTGAAGAGGGAGATAATAACTGTATCTCCAGTATGTTATATATTTCCACCCAAATTTGGATGCAATTTGGGTATCCTAGTAAAAAATTCCTAATGATTGGAAAACCATGAGGACAGGGGAGAGGAATGGTAGAGAACTGAACAGCTTCTTTTAGCAGGAGGCATGAAGAGATGGTAGTACGAAATGGGTCATTTAGTTTTAGCTTTTGAGGGTGGTGAAGGGTTCAGTTCTCAGAATTAAGTGCTCAGTGCACAGCCTTGGGAGGGCTGATATGTATCTAAGGATTATAATCCAGATCTTAATCCTTAATGTGTGAAAGTAGATCTACACAGATTTAGAACATAGAATTGTTGAGGTTGGAAAAGACTTTTAAGCTCATTGAGTCCAATGCCAAACCCCCCACTAATCCTTTTCCCCAAGCAGCACATATATACACTTTTTGAACACTTCCAGAAACGGTGACTCCACCGCTTCCCTCGGCAGCCTGTTCCAGTGCTTTACCATCCTTTCAGTGAAGAACCCTCCATCTCACTACAGTCTCCTTTCAGGCAGTTGTAGAGAGTGACAAAGTCTCCCCTGAGCCTCCGGCTCTCCAAGCTAAACACCTCCAGCTCCCTAAGCCATAACACTTGTGCTCCAGACCTGTCATCAGCTTTGTTGCCCTTCTCTGGACATGCTCCAACACCTCAATGTCTTTCTTGTAGAGAGAGGCTGAAACTGAACCTGGTGTATGAGGGGTGGCCTCACCAGTGCCAAGTAGAGAGGGGAGGATCACTGCTCTGGTCCTGCTGGCCACACTACTGCTGATACAGGCCAGGATGCCATTGGCCTTATTGGCCACCTGGGTCATTTCACAAGATTTGAATTTGATAAATTGCCTTTCTTCTTTAAGAACCACAAGCCAAGACCGATGCAATTATATGGCCTACTGTGTTCTGCCAACCACATCCCACGATAATATATCATGGAATTGTACAAGAGTCCAGGCTGGACTTCAAAGATCATCTGATCTGACCTTTCAATAAATTGTTTCTAACTTGCATGTTTTGTGAAGGACTTCTCCTTAAAGGCTGTGGTCTTGTAGGCTGATAAGTAGAATGAGCCCCTGTGGTACATCTGAAAGGCCTGGAATGCTCATTGTTAATCAAAACTTTGCTAGTACATGGTTAAAGTAGGCAGAACTATATCTTTTTTGCAGAAAGATCTCTTTGCTCCAAGTCTATTAGCAGGAAAACTAAAATGTGTCTTTTTAGACACTGACTATTAATGTGTCAAAAACTAACAACAGTTGGTTTGTTTTTTGTTTACTTGTTTTGGGGGATTTGGAGGGAGATGTCTTTGTGTGTGTATGGTTGGTTTTGGGGAATTTTTTAGTTGGGTTTTTTTTTTGGGGGGTGGGGAAGGGGTTTGTTATGTGGAAAGACTATTTAATTGAGCATGATGCTGAATGATAATTTGTTAACAGCAGTAGGCACTATTTTCCTGCAGTAGGGTAAGCAACCCTGGCAAGCCCAATGCCCTGTGCCTCTGTGGCTATAAAATACTCAGTGAGCTTTTCTACTAAAGGAGGGAGAATCCAAACACAGACATTTAATCCCTTTAGTCCTACTCAAGCAGACTGTGGGATCCAAAGGAGCTAGACAAGTCATAAGCTGATTGGGAAATTATGATTGTAGATTTCCACTGAGAACACCCTCTATATATCTACTTATAAATATGTGTGTAATATCTACCACCCTCAGCCTTCAGAGCTGTGGGAGTAGATTTACAGCAGGCACAAATGTGAAAACATCCATGAAGCTGCTAAAAGCTCCCAAATTCATGAGAAGGATTTAGGCATCTATAGGCAAGAGTCAGAAAGTGTTATCTTAACCAAGAGTCAAGGGTCAGCTGTCACCTGGTGAGAGCAGGTGCTGCCCACTGAGAAGAACAACTTGAGTTAATGGAGAGGGGGTCTCACCTTTTGGTTGGACCAGAAAATGCATGTGGGTACAATGGTTGCTAAAGAGAAGGAGGAGAAACAACACCTCAGACAGTGGAAATTGCATTCCAGCAATGTTAGCAAAACACACTTGAAAATACAGTAAATCTTTGTTTGTTGTGGCGTTTTTAAGACCGATAAGAAATAAATGGTGATTTTTGAGAAGACAAAGAGAACCACCCCTGTGGTTTCAATTGGGATGCTGTATCATGTTTATAATGTACTGCAGTTTCCCACTACATAACTCAGCTCATGTATTTCAAAATGTGGCAGAGTTTACTATGCATAAATCCATTTGTGAAGTAGAAGTTTTCAGTTATGTCTTCTTATCTGCTAAAAGAACTTCAGCAGTAGATCTGTCACTTTGTCTCAGTATTGTAGTTATGGCAATGCTGAGATATGTTTTCCCCTAAAGTGTTTATTGCTGTAACTTGCAATTAAAAGAATCTTAAAAGTGATTTCCAGAGATAAAAAGTTACCTCTGTGTCATTGTTCAGGGACACCTCTTTGTACCTTTCGAGGTCTTTGCAAATAATGAAAATGAGGATGGAGAAGCTTTCAATGACTTCATAATATTTATAGTTCCTGCATAGTGTTGGAATGTTTTTATGATTCAGCCTTAAAATTACAGTGCTCAGATTTTTGCCTGTTCTGAAGTTATGATATAATGCCTTAATCAAAGGGTAAGTTACAATAGAATTTAATAACAAATATTCTTGTCATGGTGTACTCCTGCTTTAAATGCATAGCAGGAGTAACAGAAAAAATGAAATGGATGATGTCTCAAATACTTTACATTTTCATTTTGATAAACAGAATTAATTTTATTTGATAGAACCTCTTTTTAAAAAAAATAAGGCTTGGGAGGAAATGGTATGCACTAACAAGGCTTTGAAACTCTTCAGGCTAGAAGCAAATGGAGATAAACATGTTTTAAGGAATTAAGAAAGGTGTGTCTGGCACCTGTGGCAGATGTCAGTTAGGAAATAGTCTCATCATTATTCCAACAATACTTCTCTCCATTTCTCAAGACCTATGAAAAATATTACAGACATTTCTTTCTGAAATGTAGCTGTGGAGAGAATATTTTTCTTGTGTAAAGAGAAAAGGATAGAATGGGATAAATTTCAGAAGGTGTTCTGTTGAAATTTGAGCTCAAATTAATTTAGGTCATATATGTAAATCATTTTAATTGGTTTAGAAAAGTACAACATAATATATCACATTGGAGTGAAAAAATGCACTTAAGTTGATAACATTTCAATTTCAACTAATAGCTTTAATACAATTTTCTGATCAGTGCTCAACCAGTCTGCTTCTGAACCTCATCATAAAGTTCTTAGTCTGAACTGCTGGATTTGATTTTAGGGTTTTATTTGTTTGTTTTAAACATACTTTTATAATAAATAATGCACTTAGAGCTCATAAAAATCTGATTTAAAGTATGCATTCTAATGGAGTGCCTTAATAATGAGCTGGAAGTGTTTTATATGAATATTTTAATGCAACATTCAGTTTCATTACACTTCTACTGATTTTGCATTATAACTTGATTGCCTTTAAAAATAATACATTTTATGTTAAAACCTTGATGTTGTTGTTTGCATCAGTTTGGCTCTAGAAGGTTTTAGTGTTCTAAACATTAGTATTCTGATTTAGAACTCAGGTACTCTTAGCTCTCCAAATTTATTAACTACTGATAAAATGTGTGATTTCCCCATTGAATGTGCATGCCTGAGATCTCATTAATCAGTTTATTTTATGCTGTGTATTATATTACTTGAGACAAATATTTGTCATAAATATAAAGTAAGAAAATAAGTCTTTTAATTAGGATCTAGTTAAATAGCATAAATCCATTATTAAACCACTCCTACAACTCACTGGAACAGTGTCAATTAATGCAATTTCTTCAAAACACCTATTAACTACTTAAAGAGAGTATCAGTTCCACTCATAGCACAGTGGTTAGACCACATTATAAACTGTTTTCCTATCTTGCCTTGCAATCCCTGGACCAGCCATCCAGGCCTGCTGCTATGGGTATGTTTCTTGCTGCTGCATTCATTTATTTTCCACAAATTACAAGTTCTGCTTCTGACATTGGAACCTGCTTTTCCTGCAAAGTGCGTCACGACTGATGTTTCATTAGCAAGGAATAATGTCTTGAGAAGTGTAGGCTTTGCTGCAGGGACGTAGCAATGCCTTAAAAAGCATGAAAAGTTCATTTGCACAGCAGAAAACCTGCTCAGAGAAGGTTACAGGAGAGGTTGTCAGAGCTTTGAATTAGAGAGAGGTTGCAGCCTAATATCAGAGCAGTTCTATTCAGAGATAGATGCTAGCTAGTGTTGGGGCTCAGGGGGTATAATTCCACAAAGCTTATTCCAGAATGAGGCTACAATGTGGAAAATGAAGCTGAATGGATTTTTATGTTATCTCTGTAACAGTCTTTTATCAGGGAACAGATAAGGTGAGCTTTCTTTTCTATGATGGGAACAACATATATAGAAATGTTTTACCCAAATCTCAGTCTACAGAACATGAATTGCCAACATGTTTGGTTGCTGGCAGAAAGATTTTGAAGTACAGCCTTTTGGTCAGTATAGACTAAGGTAAATTGTATTTCCACGGTATCTATGTGGTCACAAATTACCTGTTTCAATATGTTTGGAGGACTGGAATAATTCACAGCTAGTTTGGTCTGCAGTAAAGTCACAGTGAGTCTCTTGATACACTTGATTCTGGATAGCTGAATTGATTTCTCTGTTTGGCCTTGGGGCTTGCTGTACACAGAACAGTGCATGAAAGTTATTGTCCCCTCTTGCTGCTAACCTTACTGCTGGAGACTTTACACTCTGCTTGCTTTTAGCTTTGCTGCTTATTGGGTCTGCAGGAAAGCAAGTATGACAAGACCAACTAAATGATGGATATCTTCCCACATGAGAATATAATCTTTATGTGCTCTGTGACTTCAGGCCACCAACAGATTGCCTTAAACAAGGACAGGTGCACTGAATACAAATGTTTTTAGCATCTGTACATACTGAAGCATTTCTGTTCAGTCCAAAGGGGAGTGAATTTAACACCGAGCTGATTTTGGGGTGGACATTTTTGTGCTGCTTTTACAACAGGGGGTGTGAGGGTGTGGTGTATGTATGTGGTGTGATGACAAACATGCTAGAAAGTGTCAATAAGAAATTCTGATGAGCTTTTTCAGATAGTGGACCTCATCCCCATTTCTCTAATGTGCTTGGTGTGTAACATCGTGCTCCACATTTATTACAGATTGATTCCTCCAAATTTTCTTCTGGTTCCAGTTATATATTCTTTCTAAGCTCTTTTCTAACGGGTTTGTAACATCTGAATTGTCAGTCATTCCATTAGTCATTAGAAGCTGCTTTCTAGTTTGTTGTGACACTCTAGCATATTGAGACAAATCATTTCTGCAAGGGGAAATTAAAACATCAATAAAGAAAACATCAATAAGAGAATGTTATGATACCTTATTAGAGAATTGTTTGTCCTCATCATTACGTTATTTTGTGTCTTCTTTTTCATTCCATTTGCCTTAGAAATTGAGAAAAAAAAACATATAAAAGCAACTAGTCTAGTTAAATGCCTTTTCAAAATGGAGTTCCAGCTGCTCTAAACCTCCAAAGACTATAGAAAAAATGAAGTGTATTTCTCTATTTCTCTCTCTCTCTTTTTCCCTCTCTCCATTCTCCTCTCCATTTGAAAGATGCCTTGAAAATTGCAAAGAAAATAATGCATAACCATATGCCAGATTGGATGGGTTCTGTATGCGATCTCTCTTACATCCTGTTGAACATAAACCCCAAAAACTTTCTGTACAAGACAAAACAATTTTCTCTGGACTGCATCTTTCCACTGAAAGGCTGTGAAAAAGAGAAAGCTGCTGGCTTTCTACCAGCTGTATTTTTTGAACTTTGGGGATAGCAGTAGCTATGCAAGAGGCCATGAACTTGAGGGTGTTGCAGTCCTTTGGAGACGAAAAATAACAGACTTAGGATATATTTTAATTACAGGGTTTGCACGAGGGCAATTTAAACTTCGCAAGCCAAGAGTCTTGAAGTAACCTTGGGCAAAAAAATGGATATACTAACTTCCTTAAAAAGAGAAAATTAATCATCCTGAACAACATAGTACAGCTGCTTACCTGTAACACGATCTTTAAGACTTGGGAACAAAAACAACCTCTAACTTGCCATTTAGGGGGTTGAGAAACTAGAAATAGGGATAGCACTAAGTGGTAAAGTCCTCACATTCTGGAGAAGTCAATTAAAATTGAAAATAAAGCTTACACACTGCTAAGAATGTGGTTCATAGTGGAAGGCAGGTATTTCTTAATATTCTGCTTTGAAAAACCTGTTTGAAAAAGAAAAAAAATCATATTTTATAAGGAGTCACAATTTTATCCATAATCTCTTTCTATTTTCTCCAAATACAACAGTACACTTACTCAAGGGTGGGAGGATGTTAATTAAAAATAATACAGCATCAGCTGAATGCTCCACAGAATTTAAAATTAAATGTCTGCAGAAATTACTTGCTATCATGCTTGCTATAAAGGTATATGGCTCTTGTATGGGATCTTCTAATAATTTGAAATATGTCACTGCCCTCTCTTGGTGAGAGTTAAAACTGGCCTCTTTTTCACAAACCTTAACTAAAGAGCAAAAAGGGTTTTTCCTTTGTTGCGAGTGGTTTTTTGCCAGGAAATCATAGCAAGTTGGATTTGTGGATTAATAATTATTCATGAAGTTGTGATGGTTGTACTGTTTATTTCAGCATGTTTGTGAGTGAGCTTACTGGTTTTTTCTATGATATGTGTACATATGTGTTTAGGAATACTAAGTATTCAACCTTATAAAAACATCATGACAGTATATTCTTTTCCATAGTTGTATACAAACATTTAAAAATATTTGTTAAAAATATTTAAACAAGGTCTGTGTGTCTCGTTATCAGTGAAAAAGCTAATGACATTTTAATTTCTTGCTGGAATAACTAGCCAGTCACTATTTTATTAAAAACTGTCAATTTTAGGCAGCTAATTCAGCAACATTTGTTAACTAGTAATCTCCCTCTAAAACATGTAGAGAGGAGGTACTGCCCTAGAAGGCAATTCAAAACTGCAGAAGGTATCAGGAGATATTTGTGAGCTAATTTCAGTGGTTTTCTTTCAAAGCTTATAAAAAACTTTCCTCCTCCAAAACTCTGTGAAAAGGACGTCAAGGTTTGCAAACTCCCTGAGTTACCCCTGAACTGATCCCTGATATTTGGGAGAACTGAGAAGTCATACATGGAGCCAATAAACCCTGACTGATTTTCTAACCAATTGCCATTATGAACAGTTTTGTGAAACACATCACAAAAACATGAGGTTTGATTTCCATGCCATGATTAAATCTGATTAAGTTAAATCAGGGAGCGTAGTTAAACTTGAGTCAATCCTGTGTTTTACTTCAAAGTAATCAAACAAATTCTTCAATGATAGCATTATTGGTTTGGGAAGGCTGGGAGTTTATGCTGCAGGAGGGACTATAATTTAGAAATGACAGATATTTTGTATGTATAACTTGCAACTCCCAAAGGGATTTTTTTGATGAGTTATGTTTTGCTGTATATTTCAGAAAGTCTATGTTATGGTAATATTTACAAAGGAGTGAATGGGAAAAAATAAACCAATAAGTCTTGCCTTTTGACAACGTGTTTCATCAAGCCAAAGAAATGAAAGAAAACAGAAATGTGGTACATGTCCAGAGCCACACAAGCAGTTCAGCATCTGTTCTGTTTTCAAAGCACAGAGATGATTCTTTGTACTGAGAAATACTTAAAACATAAATGGCTGTTATTGGTAGAATAACAAAGTTGATTAATCCATGTTAGATGATTTTATACAGAGCAATGACTTTTTCTGTACCAAATGCAAATTTGGCAAGTGCCTCTCATTTGAACGGAGGGAGGATTAGAAGTGTCAGTGGTTAAAAGTTTATGCTATGCCAAGAGCACAGCAGCTTTCAAGAGAAAGTATGAAAGGGAGGTAAATCATGATGGACAGACAAGGAGAGCCTTCTGAAGCTCACAAATGGAAGGGATCTGCATGTTTACTGCCTGAAGTCACTATCACCCTCCAAGTAGTTCTTTGTTACTATGGAGGATGTCTTCCAAGAAAAGATTGCTTTTTTCTTTTCCTGTCTAGCGCTCAGTAGGCAGCACCATGATCTGAGTTTTCACTCAAGGGTTGTCAGGAGCTCTATGGATCACCCAGCCTCTTGTTTGTTGTCCTGCTTGTGATCTGCATCCATCAGTGGCCCTTTCTGAGAAACATGTGGAGAATGGTTAGGCTTCTCTGGTATGTGGCAACATCAGCAGGTCTGACTTTATAATGAACAAAGGTCGTTCTCTATATGAATTCTCTCGGCTTCCCAGCAGTTTAGCCAATCAATCTGTAAGGAGCTTCTGCAAATGTCACCTTGCAAACTGACTACATACTTTGGCAGGAAATTAGAAGGAGCAAAAACAGTTCAAGAACCAGGCTGAGACACAGTTATTAAATTTTTTGCCTGTGTCTTTACTGAAAGGGGAAACAATCATCTCTCTTTCAACACAGCAAAAAAGAGGAATCATGACACATTTTAAAAATGCAATGTACTTGATACAGCAATCATGGTACACAGTGTTGTGAAGTGCCTCAGGGCTGCCACACAGTTCCCTGCCTTCTTCCTTGTGTAGCTGTTATTTCAAGTCAGTCTTGTGGGATACGTCCCATCCCCGCTGCATTTTTGAAGGAGACAGGCTCACAACGAGGTGGAATTCTCTACTGACTATTTCTATAGTAGTAGAAAGGTCAGGTTTTAACTTAAAAGTACAAACTTGGCTGGCATTTCTCCATGTCTCCATTTCTCTGTGTCTGGGATTTGACTACTCTGGGCAGTCACCCCTTGGAGGTGAGTTTTAGACTGAGAACTGGTGCAAATTAGAGACTTGAGTGTGGGGCAAGCACACAGGAGCTCAAGCTGAGTGGTAGGAACAAGTCCTTCAATAATGTTGTGGAAAAAACAATACATCTTTTCCCCTTTATTTTTAGTTTCTGATATCACTCAGTGATATAACAGCAAGGATGTTCATTTTCATGTATCGTCCTCAGTGTGGGAACAGAACAGTTTAGAGGAAGGAACACTGTTTTGGGAGAAGTGTGGGCAGGGAATGAACATGGCTGTTTCCTCTGCTGGCTTTCTGTGTTGTCTCTCCTGCTTTGTTTCTGCTGTCCAACTGTTCCAGGTTCACACAGTCAGTGTGAAATGCCAAAAGCTGGATACAGATATCTGTTCTGCTCCTCTTTACACTTAGAAGCGAACTGTCCGGTTTTTCCTACTGACTTCCTAAGAAGCTGGAAAACTAATTGGAAAGAAAAATTTATTTGTAGCTTTTTTGCACTGCCCTCAGATTTCTCCCTGTAATTCAACAGATGAAAAGAATTCCCAATGCAGTGCCTGCTTGTAATTTTTAACTATGTGTACATCTTATTTATGTAGAAATAGCTATAGTGCCTTTAAATTTAAAGCAGAGAACACCAGGAAGACCTGAGGTAGCTGAAAAAAATTTTTAGCTGAGGTCAGTTTCAAGTTCAGAGAGAAGCTTATTAATGTGCATATACATAGATACATATAGGTGCATGCACAAAAAAGCTGCTGACCTACAGTTTTCCTATAAAGCCCTAGGCCACAGAGCTCTCTGTGGGCAAATAGATTGACTGGCCTCAAATACAGGATGTTCAGTTAACCTGAATGCCCCAAAGGTGAGGTGGACTCCTAACTCCAATTCTTTCTATGTATTTCTAAAGCCCTAGAGCTTTTCCCTCCTGAAGATCATGTATCTTTTGGAAATCTCTGTTTCATAGGGTGCTTAAGTTCCTAGAAGGGATTGCATGCTTCAGGTCTGCAAAAGACTCATGGGTTGCTTGTGGACAGTAGCATGTATTATTGGCCTTTCTTTGTTTTTATTCCTATCCTTGTCATTGAGCCCTCTTTGAATGGAAAGTCACCCCAACTCCATTCTTTCCAAGTGCTGATGGTAAATGCAGAGAATCGCTATCAACAGTATTTATAGCAATAATGAATCCATTATGCTGAGACAGTTGTGGTGTCTGACAGTTTATGTGTGCCTGTGGTTTAACTTCTGAGATTAATGGCTTCATAGGGAGCCATTTTGCCTCTTGGTTCCTCTCTTCTTCTTAACCTCCAGCACATTTGTCCTTACATTCTTAATTCTTAATATTCTTGTCATCAGTTTTTTTCGTCCCTCCCTAACATGATGATAGATAGACTCAGGGAAGCTATCAAATTGTATTTTCTTCTTCATCTGATAAATGAATGAACTACTCACAAGACTTTTATCACTCTAATGTAAGTGTGTAATGAGCCAAGTGACTTGGATGGGAAGTTAGAAGAGGGTCACTTGCCTGTTATTTTTTGTTTTAGGCTTTGATGGAGCAGTTCATTAGAAATATCATGATTCCTTACAACAGATTTATGAGGAGGAGACGACCTTATCTTATGCTCTTAAGTCATGGTCTGGTCCCTGGTCATGATTGGGTATCCCTTATTATGCTCATTTCTGTCTTGGCTTGGTTTTGGTTTTTTCTGTCATGTAGTGTCCTTTATCTTTACCCTTCAAATTTTATTCCTGATGTTTAAGCGCTAGTGGATTTGTTAGACTGCATGCTTTATCTGTAGCATATTGGATTGATTTTTCTATTGGCTTGAGTTATTCTTTGTATAGATTCTCTTCACTGTGAACTGTATCTTCATGTAGGCCAAGAAGAATTATTCTTCACACACACAAAGAGACACATGCATACATATATATATATTATATATATACTTTTTGCTGAAGTGCTTAATTTATTTTTTTTTAAATTTCCGACAAGACTAAATTATCTGCAGAAAATTCAGAAAAGCTGCTTGAAGCCCTTACATATGTTAGACCCGTTTTAGGCATAAATTTTCATGGATAGCTCTTTAGGGTACTTTAGAAATGGTCTCATGGATTTGACACTAAATAATAAAGTCCACACAGATAAAGTTCTCATTCTTTGTTGAGGTGAGATATTTAGCTAATTAGCACATCAGTAACTAAAAAATAAAGTATGCTGATGATTAAAATTCAAAATAGTAAGATAAAGCAGTGCGCTATAAAAGTAATTTTTGAGTGTGTAATGTGAATAAATACATATATGTTAATTTTATTTATATAATTGTTCCTCAGAGAGGGAAATATCATTCCAAACTAAAAGTATACTTGATGAAAATACTGGAAGCAGGGAGAGTTGTTTTTCCTTGGTAGGGGTTAGATGTCCAAATTCATAAAGCTATTAGGAGCTAAGAGTCTTAAGCATTTCAGAAGATGAAAGTGCTTAGATTTATATGGCCAATTAAAGATTTAAGTTTCTAAATGTAGGTGCAGAAGTAATAACATCTAAGCCATTTTAGCAACTTTACAGGGATTTATTCCATTTAAAAAAATGATCACAACTGTATGCTCAATTAAGCGTCAACAATGATTTATCCATGTGAATTTTAAGCACTGTATAACAATTTGTGATTTATTGGTTATTCGTCTGTTTTTGTTTGGATTTGAAAAAAAGCACCTGCTTTAAAGGAAATGTGCTTTTTGGTAGCAACACAATTTCCTGTGAAACTGAGCGTCTAACTTACTATCATCTGACATCTTCAGATGCCTCAACAGATGAAAGCTGGTGTGGTATGCTGGAAAAACCAACAGGAAAATGTAGTCCCTAGTCTCAAAGGTCACACAGAGTGCGTTTGAATCCTTGAGGTAATAATTAACTTTGCCCTCTCTCTGCATATTTCCTCCAGTGAAGACACATGGTGTGCAGAGAGCAGGCTCAGTGCTGTCCTAGAAAGTTTTCAGCTCATTCCAGCTGCTTTGGGCTTTGTGCCGCTCTTTGCACAGCTCTTAACAATATAAAAGTCTGCGCTCAACAAATTTGTTTGAACCATTCACACTGGACCTCTCTGAAGTAGTCTCAGAGCTGCCCCTCCTGACTCCTGTGGCCCCACACACTTACTCAGGCAAGGGGACAAAAGGACAGGGTCGGTTAATGGCCATGAGTGTCCCTCACAAGGGCTGTTGGGAGCCCTCTCGTCTCCTCCCCATCTGCTCCTTGGTGTGCAGGAGTAGAGCTTCCACACAACTGTGGGCCTAGATTTGAAATCTCAGTGAAATACCTTCAAGAAATCATTGTTTTCAGACAGAAATGTAGTTGTTAGGGGTGCAGTATGCTTCCTTTTTTCCTTTCATTTACGACTCCAATAACTCTAGACAGAGTGTTGAAATAAATGAGTGAACATTGTAAAAATTACTACCTGCCTACTGTTTCTTGGTGAATGGGGCCTATATGATTACAGATAAGCATCTAAGATTGGGGGGTTGGAGGTAAATATGTGCCTTCCTTTTGTCACTTCTCTCTCTAAAACAGCAACTGCAAAACTTCATGGCTCTGAAAGTGAGTTTTTGAAGCTCCCAAGACAATCTGGGGGAAACTTTACAACTTCTGTTCAAATTATGCATCATCTCAGCAGCTCATGAGGCTGATGTTTGCTAGCGGCTCACCACAATGGTGCCACTGTGCTCTCTCAATGAGTAATTGTGCCATTATAAGGCAAAACCCAGAATACCTTCCTGAATTTCACAGCCTACTTAACAGCAAAAATCATTTGAACTGCTCTAATTATCAGATGAATTCTTCACTCCCGTAGCTGCTGTGAAGAGAGAACCCGTGAGCTCACTGCTGGACCGGCTCCGTCTTTTGGAGCAGCGGCTTGATTGCACTTCCTTTCTCAAGGGCCATCGTCAGACTGTCTATATTGATTTGCATTAAAGATGCATTGTGCTTACCAGAGATTCCCAGCATGATCTGTGAACATATCATAGCTTCTAATCAATCCTATTCTTGTCCTTCCACTGCACTTCAATTTCTATGCAGCTTAACACCTCAATAGAAGTTGTCTTTTTTTTCTTATTCTCTTTAAGGAACTGAGCTGATTGCCTGAAATTATCTTGCCTGGTAATTAGGTGTTACCGGTTAAGTCTGTTGCACATACAGTAAAACCTTGGTTAACTGGCAAAGGCCACATGCAACTAAGGCATTCATGAGTTGTAAAGACAAGCCCAAGACAACTGCTGTATATGGAAGGAAAACTGGAAAAATTTTAAGTCCTACATCAGTAAGAGTGTCAGTATCTGCACAGCAATAGCAGAGGTCAGGAGGCATCAGATGGTGTAAGCAACATCCTCAGCATCAAGTTCAGGTAGTACAGCAGCATGGAATGGAGACATTTCCTTTTTGTACTTTGACTCAAAAAAATGGAGCTTGGAAATGGGAGCTTGGAAATTTCTTAAGGATTGTAGATTTCATGCTTCCCATAATTCACAATATGAACTTTTGTGCACCAGATCCGTGCACATATCATCTTCTTTGATATCTGCAACCAGTTTTATATAGATGTACACACAAGTAGATAGGCTTATCTCTTAATATTTCTTAGCCTTAGTGCTTATAGGTCTTGATGTTTATTTACCATAGGAAAATACTTTTATGTATTTTTATTCTGAGTGGAGAAATGTAATGCATCTTTCCTAAATTCTAACTTTGCACCTCTCTTTTCAACATTCCTTATTCTAACTTCATTTCTCAGCCTACTAGACTGTCACTAAACATAGAACTGCTTTTAAATGCATAATTGGTATCTCATTACCATTGGGTCTCTGATGTGTAATTACAAAGGCAGCAGGAAGCAGGCTCCCAAATAGTTAACTCTAAACAGATGGGCATAATGAGATAAAGGGAGGAGCTTGACCTGGGCCATGACACTAAATGTTCCCCATGAAGTTTGTATCTTCCTCAGACAAAAGGCCTCCTCAAACTCCTTTTGATTTCATATCTACAGAATGTGAGTAGTTTTATTAGAATAAATTTTAAATGCTTTACTGTCTTGCTCCTTCTTGAAATACAGCCCCTCCACCCCCAACATCAGCAATTTGGTATACCTTGGATTAGAGGAACCTCTGGTTTGAAGGTTGCATGAACAATCTCAGCTGAAAAAGTCTTCAAATTGTGTACTGTCAAACATGCTTTATAGGACATTTTCAGTTTAATTTTCAACATGCATGGTACTTGGATGTAGTCCTACACTAAAATTTCAAGTTGCTGCCTGCAAATTTACCACCTTGGACATTTGCATTCAAAGACAGAGAGCTATAATCTAGAAATTACAAAGCGGATTTAATGTATTTCAAGTGTTATAAAGTATGGTGCTGCTTTTGGGTAGGAAAGTTTCCCTTATATTTTGTAAAATAAGACAAATTATATAAATCTACACTATTTTTTTGTGTTCTAAATTTTCTATTAGTCTTATTCACACTAACATAATAGCTCATTTTTTTCAAGAGGAACCACTATTAAGCTAGTTTCTTTTTTGCTTTCTGGGATGGAGATGTTATCATCGTATTTACAGTGAAGTCTGTAAACAAATATGAACTCATTCTGAATTGAAAAGTATTCAATTGCTAACTACATAAACTCCATTCTTAGAGAAAGTCCTAGAGAAGGTATGAGCTAAGCAGCTGCCTTACATCATCCAGCATAAATATAGACCAGTTTTGTACTTTATATATTTAGAGAATTGACGAAACCAAATTAAAATACTGAAAATTAAATGGTCTGTATCCCCATAGGATGATGCTTAAATGTTAAAAAAATCCTTTAACTTTGTTGAGTGTAATACATACAATGAAAATGTTCAAGTGGGTTTCTAGCAGAGGCAAATAACTGGACATGCTGTTTAGAAAATTCACATAACAATTAGTGGTAAGCCTACACCATACAAGTGAACCAGAAATATAAATTTAATATGCTTACTTGCATTATTTGGGTTGCTCAGTACAGTCACAATATTGACTGGAGCTCATTGATTAGGTCTGGGTTTCATATCTAGCTGTTCATTTTTATGTTGCTGCTTGCAATTCAAGATCTCATAGCCAGAAGATATTAATGAGTCCTGTTGAGGGAAAAAAATTATGCAACTTCATGAAAGTTTTGCTGTATTCTACTTATCTTGTAGAAATTCTCTGCTGTGCAGTCTTTTTTCTCCAGTTAAAAGCCTGATCTCAAGTCCTCTCCTTCCCTTGATTCTGAAAAGCCTTTTAGTGAAATTTTAACTACCTGTTTGAATTCACAAGTGAAATTTTGACCTCAATGACGTTATTCCCACAGGATGCCATTTTTCCAGGTGGTATTTTTCCAAAAGCAATTTCTGACTTTTTGACTTTTTCTTTAAATGTGGAGCTGGACTAATATAGTAGAACCAATTTTTTCCCAAGAAAAGAAGCCTTTCCAACTTGTGAAACTTCTGTCTGGGTTTGCAAGAGTTGTAGGCATGAGAAGGGAAACAGTATTTAGGAGTAATAAATGCAGTTGTATGAATGGGAGGAGGGCAAAGCATGAGTATTTGCACGTACTGTTTTAGTATTTTGCAGTGTAATATTTTTATCACAGAAAGGTAATGATAGTGTTTAATAACGAATAAGAAAAGTCTGATTTTGACAGCAACAAATCTATTTCAGATAGTATAAGAAGGGGCTGAGAGGGTCCTCTAGTCCAGTACACTTCAGTGAAGACTGATGGGGAATGCTGAACTAAGAACAGAAAAACATTTTAGTCCCTGTATAAACCGTCACACCTTCCAGCAGTGCAGGGTTTAAAGGCTTCTTAGACTAAGATGGTGCCTTTGTGTTTAACAAGCCTAGATTAATGGATTTTTTTTAGGCTTTTTGAATCCTTTTAAGATTTTGATGTTAATGCAAGTCTGGGACATCACCCTGCCCTCCTTTTTTTTGTTCTGTTACAGTTATAATAGTTTTTTTCAGTGTATGTTCATTCACATTTATCAACACTGAACATCATCTGTTACTGTACCACAGTTACTTGCTACTGTGAGATCTATCTGGATTCTTTCTTGTCCATTTTCATGTCTACTCAACTGAATTATTTAGCACAATACACAAACTTTGCCACTCTTCACTTCATCAACTTTGCTTGACACTGTATGAATATGTCAAACAGCAGAGCTCAGGAGATTAGTGCAGATACTAGGATATTATTAATATCCTGGTAATACGAAGCTGTTTCTTTCTCCTTATCATTTTTGTCCTTTAACACTGGTTATCTAGAAAAAAATTTCCCTTACATGCCCTGACAGCTTCTTCTATTTGTGACTTTAATCTAAAAGAGGCATATTGTTTCTCCCTGTAATTATATATGTGGAAGCACAGTTGATAATTCTGTTTAACCTCGTACAGTTTCCTGAAGGTTGTGGATTTTCTGTCTGTGAAGAGTGCATGTTTATTCACCGCAAGTCTTGGAAGGAAAAAAGGAAGCCATAAATCCTGAGCACTCAATAATCAGTCACTCGCAGAGCTGGAGTTGTTGTACCAAATGCAGATTTTTGGAAATGCTGCTTGACATTCCTACAGAATTTCAATTTTCCATTTTGTTAATCCAAAGTTTGCCTGGAATGCAAGTTCGTCGATATAGCACATTTTATGTGTGCATAAATACCTTCAGATTCCTAAATTTTTTGTTAAATGGAGTAACTTACAATAAAAATACTGTAAATAAGAAGTAATGTGCATTCCAATTGTGTGAAGGCTCTGAATTCATACAATATTAATGAAAGTTTTGATTAATACTTCCACATAAAAGTAAAGGAGACAGAGTAAAGCCTTTTTTAGAAGCTCCCCCTGTTTCTGCATTTTAATGAAAAGTTTTTTAATATTTAAAGCCTCTAGTGTATAGGAAAGCTATGTAGTAAAAAAAGATGGGGAATTTTATTAGACAGAGCTATTGGGAAAAAAAAGGATAAATGTCAGCTTAATAATGCCAATGACAAACTCTGCAACTTGCAACATAATTGAAGATTTAAAACTGTATTTTGCAGTTGTATCCTGTACCAAAAGGAACAAAGTCAGCAGCTAAATTCTTTTCTAATACTTAGACATTGCAGACAAATCACTGCTGATTTATTCACAAATACTTTATTTAATGGTATATCTTTTGTTCAATATTATGACATTTGCGGGCTACTGTTGTGCCATGGGACTATAATAAATCAAGTAATGTGTTCCTGTTGACCGAATGAAGTGTTTTAATATGGAAGCCTGATTCACGTAGATGTTTCCGTTCATCTGATTTGAATATTGTGCTGTATAAGAAGGAATCATGCCCAGTATGGTTTTGATCGTGAATTTTGTAGTGGATTAAATCATAGCAGGAAAAGCACACAATCATTATGGATTTGACACTTAGTGAGAAAAGTCCCTAGAAACAAACAGCCAGGTAGAAAAAACCCAAAGAATACTTTTTCCTACTGCTCAGTGCCTCCAGGCACTCCCTTGACTTGTATTTAAAGTAGATGTGTCTACTTTTAACAGCCAGAAGCCAACCCCTTCTTTCAGTAAGGCCACTCAGAGCTTTAAAATGAAATGCATCGTGTTGTAATCTGGTGGTGAACTGTAGTTTGTTTAGCATGGGAATATGATGGTTTGATACATTCATACAAGCCACAAGTTTGTCTTTAAAGTTTGAATAGCTACGATTGCCTTTGCCTTATAAAACGGGTGAACTTAGGTGGCCTTCCAGTTCCTTCTTCAGTTGTTTCTTCTTTACCTCTTCCAGTACTTAGGCAGGGAATAATCTTTCTATCTCTTTCTTTTTCTCCTGGTTACTGGCAACTTGGCCTCTTGCTTTTCCCTATTTCCTGGATGTGAGTTCCGCCTAATTGACATGGGTAGAAGAAAGGTAGGAGAAATTTGTCTCTGTGGATGCCATATTCCCAAGTTCACTTGACCTCTGCACTGTGTCTTGCTTGTTCCGTGCTTATTCTAGATAAAATTAGAACTACAAATCTGTGGACACAGAGTTTTCCAGGATTCTTTTACAGGTCAAAAAGCTCTATGTTTTGTCCTCTGGATGTAAAGTGATTGACTTGTTTTACCCAGTAAGAACTGATCTAATGAGGCATTGATTTCAGTTGGTTTTGTCTCTTCATGGAACTTCTATAAAAATCAGGCCTTGATTGTGGAAATTTGAGTAAGTGGAAATGTACATACTCAATATCTGTGGCCTTGTTTGCAAGCACAGGTCTTTGACTTGCTCATGTTCATCAGATGTGTACTAATATATCTATACGTGTATGTGCATGGACATTTGCATTCAAGTAAGATGACATTGAAATTATTTGGAGATACTGGGGGAGGGGTGTGCCCCTAATTTTTAATTTTAATATTCAGTTGTAATGTATCACATCAGAAGTGCTCAAGTATGATGAGGAGTGGGTGTGTGAGTGTAATTCCTTTTACATATCCTCATTCATTTGTTTATCTTCATTTATTCTAGTGGCTGAAATCAGTGAAACTACTAACAAAAATAATAAGTGTAACATTTGACTGCAGGATTTAGCAGCATATTTATGAATGACTGAGGTCAAACACTTTAAACCACAGCTTTCAAAACCAGACATAGCTGCAAGATGGAATATAGTTATCAACTATATCACTTTTCCTTCTCAAAGAGCTTCATGCCTCTGTAATTATATCTGATGGGTTGCAAAATTTGATGTTCCACAAGCGTAATTTCTTACTACATAGTTTTATCTTCACTTGCTTTCCCTCATTGCTGCACCCACATTCGTGGTCAGCAATCATTTTCCTACCAGCAATAATAAGAGAATTAATCCTGAGCACTGATAATAACTGGTGAACTGTGTGGCAAGAACAACTACTGTGCAACACTGTTTCTACTAATAAGATATTCAGAAGATCATCTCTGTACTTTGCTGATTTCTCCAGCTTGTGTGCAGCAAAGCTGCAGTAAAGGCAGGGTGGAAGGGAGCACCAGCTACATGATAAATACTCTTCAGCTCTACCATATGCATCCTTCACTGCTACCACCCCCAGAAAAGGATTGCTGGCAGCAGTGTAGCAGTGACTAGTCAAGAGTCTGAGGAATGCAGTAGGTGCAACTATAGCTCTGTTCATAAGCCTTGGACTGACATCTAAACCCAGACGATATAAACTGAAAAAACCCAGGTGCCTGGCAGCTGTGCTAGAATAGGATTGGGCAAGATGCTCCTTGGCAAGGAGGTTACACCTCAACACCGGAGAAATGTGGCAATGCAGGCTTTATAATGCTGCAGCCAAGGCTGCCTGCTAGCTAGTCAGGTTATTGGGGTGAAAAGCAGTGGGGTGGTCCCATTGTTTTGCAGTGTTTTTGATGGTTCCCATCAGTTTCTGGAGCAGTGGAGTGGAGAAGCCTTCCCTGCATCTTAAAGCTCTTGCTGTGATTTCTTCCTTGTCTTAAGGCATCCTGGTGTTGTGCAGGCTAATTCATTGTTTTGTGTTGAGATCAAACTGCTGTCTAAATTTCCTTTTCTAGATGTCTTTTTTTCTTCTAACTACATATGTGATTCTTTACTTTTACAGTATCTTTTCCTGTCTTCACTGTGGTCTGAATTATTTTGTGTTTCATTTTGACTCATCTTTTTTTTGTAAAGGAAACTCTCCGTGCTGCATGGCATATATTGCAAGTCATGAAATTGCAGTGTTTCTGTCTCCATTAAAGTTAAAAATTGGGTTTAAAGCCTCTTTTTGGATTGTTGTTGAATATATTATGTTGTCTGTTTACTGTAAATGCACCTTTATTTGTCTGACTGTAGATGAAGAATTGTATATATTTTCCTTAAATAGTTTTGGTTGAAAATGCTTCATTGTGAGACAGAACTGCAATTGTGTAAACTTGTCTTAGTTTTAATGGTACTGTAAATTAAAAATCTGTCCTTTCACAGTGCTTAGAGGATTTTCTGCTGGAGACTTCATGAATTTTTACATTGACTAAATAGGAAGCAGCCTGTGTCCAAGAAATACACTTGAACATTTTCCTTCTGCATGGGATTTTGTTACTAGAGACAGAATATCAGCAGTGAGCTTTTCTTTCAGCCTACAGTTAAATCCTGGCTCAGGCCCTACTGCAGAAATTACAACCATTTGATGGGTTTCTAGGAGCTAGTGCAAAAGAAGTTGATCATCTCCACCCACCTAAAACAGGAAAAAGAAGTCTTTTTTCTTCAGATATTGCTGCCTTATCTTTTTGTGGACAACTGATTTCAGGAAGGGTGTTAGACACAGGAGCTGTCTCCTCATTCGAGTGAGCCTAATGCGCAGATGTACTGTGAGACGAGCTTGTACCCACTATATCAAAGATTTGGAGATGAGATTTTTCACTCCTACCTGTAACCCCCTTGCTGTGTTTAGGTCATTCTTCTACATATTATTCGCAAAATTGTCTACTCCTACTTGCAACGAAAAGAAAAAAAAAGTCTAGCTGATATGCTGAAGCAATCTGTGATCAAAAGTATAGTGCAAAAATCAGACAAATAGTAGCTCAACAAAGTAAAAGCCAGTGTAAGTGCAGTGTTAGTGGGCAGTGCTGTTCAAGTATGATAACACAAATGTAGTGCTGGAAGTTATACTTTTAACTCTCTCCAGACAATAGCATTTGAAGGCTGACCTCTCATTGTGTGATGGAGTTTGTGGTTTATTCATGTATTCCCCACACAAGCTCAGAACTGTCTGGCATTATTCAGACAGGAGAACTGCTGGCCTCTGAAGTTGATGTTAAATGCCTGCCAGAAGAAATGCAAACAAACACCTAAACTAATGACCAAGTTACCTGTCATCACAGTTTTAGTGTTATAAGCCTGTTTGATTAGGTCATTTATTGGGAAATGCCAGATTGTCTGCTTCTGGCTAAAATTAACAGGTCTACTTTTCCAAAGACAGGGCTGTGTCACCTCGAGAGAAAGGTTGGGAGTAGAAAGGTCAGTGTTTACTTAAGAAAAAAGATACATCAATAGGGTGAACTGAAAAATCTTGCACCAAAAGAAATCTAGGCAAACTAACTTTGAGAGGAGGGAGAGAAGGAGATTGCAGTGCTGAAATCAAGTCTTCCATATATATATATATATATATATATATATATATGCGTGTGTATATGTATAGTATAGTATAGGGTATCTACTTCACTCTCTTTGCAGAAATCAAATTAAATATGAAAAAAACTGCATTTCACTATCTACAATCAAATTAGGTAATACCTTACTTTATGCTATTTTTTTGCATAAGGAAAGAGACACCTATATAAAAATAATAATGCATAGACTCTCTGTTAGCCACTTCCATACCCATCTACAAACACAGACGTCAGTCACTTCCTTGCAAAGGTAACAGAAGTATAAACCTCAGCATTGTCAAGTAAAATGTATCTGTATTTCTTTTTTTGGTTTTTTGTGTCATGATTTTGTGCTCCACCTCCTTATGTGATGGTCAAATAGCATTATGTTGGTGAAACGTATGATATAAATCAAGGAAATTTTTTTCTTTGTTATTTTTCTTCTTTCTCAGTTATACTTATCAGAGAATGCAATAACTGAATTGCCTGATAACCTGGCAGAGCCAGTTTTCACTGGAAAATTTAGTAAGATAAGAGTTTTTCTAAAGTGTATCTTTGACCAACAAATGTTTTTTTTAAAAGTCTTTTTAGAAGCATCAGGTTTTTCATTTTTATTTCTAAGTTAGTTGATGCTGAAACATTAATGTCAAGGGAACGTGCCTTTTGGAAACATCAAGGGCACCTTTATCTGTGTTCTGCGAAACTTTTATCATGGAAAATGTGAATGCTGCTTTTGGTATATTTTCTGGCTCTATTTCTTGTGGTAAAAAAAAAGGTTTCTTGGCTCATGAAAATATTCTGAGACAATAGCAGGAATAATAAATGGTACAGAGATCTGAAAGCTTGCAAATTGTGACTATAAAATATATGTTGTGTCTGTCCATGGCCTACATTTACACAGGAAAAGACCACAAATTTCATATGTGCTGCTTGCTAAGACAGCATTATAAGTCCTTTAAGAAATAAAAATTCATTTAATGAACAATAAATTTAGAAGGAGAAAAATAGCTATAGTCAAAAATCTACAGAGTTCAGGTTTTACAGCCTTATGTTTTTGCATAGTCATGGCTTGTGGAAGTTCTAGCTACATCCTCCTTCATAAGATACCCATGATCTCTTTTTTTAAAGCTATTAATATTTTCCCTGTCAAAGAGAATTTTGCTCATATATCCCTATTCCAAGTTTTGCAATCCATGGATGTGTATGTAAAAGCAGTCTACTGGGGAGGTGTGCAGCAAATTGGAGGAACAACTAAGAGCTACTTATTTATTTCTGGAGTAAAGGGAAGGAGTTTTTTCCCTCACCTTTATCAGTGAAAAGAAATGATAGTTTGGAGGTTTTTTTATTTATTTAAAACTGTCATTGGGTTCCTGAGCTTGATTTAACACCCAGTGAGGTAGACAGCTAATGTTGGAGTATATATTCCATCTTTTATAGTTTATGAAGGCACAGGGCTGTTTATGGAGGATTTAAGTTTCAAGTATGGATGTTGGAAGTAATTATGTACAGGACCTGATTAATACAGTTAAGGCCAAGCTTAAACTCATCCTTACTAAAAATAATAGTAGAACAATGAAACTTGTTTAGTTGTTTAAAATGTGTTGAAGTTTAAATAGATTAATCAGGCTTATGTGGTATCTGCTATCCTGCTTAAAGATAGTTTTCTAAATAAGATTGGTTGATGAGGCTTGAACAGCAGTGATGTTCTGGCAGTGCACTGTGATGTGGTGCGTGGGTCTTTTGGTTTTATAGGATAAGAACTGCTGTATGAAGTCAGACTAAAAACCAACCCTGCTCTCTAGCCTGTTTCTGACCACGTGGTTACTGACCATGGCAGTACTTGGTGGCAAGGAAAAAGTATTTGGAAGAAGGTGAAATGTCTACCTGCACTCCAGCCTTGTGCTCTGTAGATATTTCAAGCAGCAGCATAGGGCTGGCATATGCTTATTTACTCTACCTGTCTGAATATTGGCAAATGACCTGGCAAATACTGAAGTGACATTAAGATTATGAAAAAGAAATTTTTCTGAAAGGTACTGGTTGTCCATTTTTAATATTGTTGGTATGGTACAAGCTGACCCTTCTCCGTCCAAAGCCAACTAATGTATTCTTTTGTTTTTAATTATGGCAACAGACTTTGGAGTTCAGATAAATGTTACTACTGATGTGATTCCTAGGTTACCATCCTCTAATTATCCAAGGCTGAAAAACACTTGAGTCTTTTCACACTTTCTTATTTTTAAGCAGAGGCTAAAATTCTGGTGACATCCATGGCATTTTAGTAGATAGGAGCCAAGCCCAACTGTGTGTTTTTATTATGTTCCTGAATAATATCCATTGCTTTCTGCAAGGGTGAAATGTTTATGTCTAGCAGACAGCAGGAAATAAGACAGGCAAGACTAAGCGATATAAAAAATTAATAGAGTTATAGCCCCAAAGAGGACATAAATAATACTGACAGGGTAGAAAAGAATTTGGGATAAACAAAACAAAGCCAAACCAAACAAGACTGTGTTAAGTAAGCTAAATAATTCACCAATTAAGTTCGTGCCTCAAATGCAGAGGTTTAAAATAGTTGTTAGAACAGATGTGTCTAAGCTTTATATTGAGATCAGTTCTAGGTAATTTAAACTTATATTACAGAACGCATATATAACAAAAAAATGCATTATTTTTATTAAAGACTTTTTTACAAAATTAGTTGAAAAAAGGTTATTAGAAAACATTACCAAAAATCTCACAACACATGGTACAATTCAGATGGATCTGTTTGTTAGTCAACTGAAAAACTATAAATCAGTGTTAATTAGGTCAGAAGAAAATGAAAACAAAATAAATTCAAAAGTTTCAAGGAGAAGGTGAAGTGAAAATTAATTATGCTCTTATTCATTTTCTGCACCTTTTTCTCTTGGTAATTCTTAGGCGAAGTGATCTGATTCAGTGTTGTATCTGAGAAAATACTTTTAAGTGTGTCCTTTTTGAAAAATATATCTATAAGGCTGCATTATGGTCTTATGACACTTTCAGATGGATTGAGCACTCTCACTTTTAAGGATGCTTTAAGGCTCTTTTCAAATCCTTAAAAGTCAAGTCTACAGATTGAGGCCAGTGTTATCAAGAGTGGGAATAAATCAGGGAATCTGGATTTATGTCTCAAACCCTCAGGAGGGGGAATTCTCCTGAGAAACTCTTCATGTGACAGGTATAAGCTCCATAATGTTTTCTGCATCCTGGCATAAATCCCTTTGTAATGAAGAGAAGAAAAGGCAGCAGTAGTTTTAATATCAAAGTTTCACTATAAAGTATTATTTTTAATCTACACCCATATCCAGTTGCAAAAAATACTACTGTCTGAAAATCCATGGAAAAGCTGGCTTTAATAGATGTCCTAGAATTTCATTTTGTTCTTAGCATCACTCGTTATGCTGAAAAAGACCAGGAAACATATCAAAGAAATTATATGAAGGAAAGTATCATATGAAATGTGTCAAGCTGTTCCTCTAGTCCCATCACCATAATGAGATTACTGCTGCAAGTAAGAGTTGGTGGGATGAAGTCCTATTATTATTCTAGAATAGAGATTGCTCAGTCTTTGTGAAATTAGCATCCATATTGACAAATTATACAGAACAGGCAAGCTGCATCTCATTTACATATAAACTGTCTTTACTTTTTCAAGCAAAATAAATACTTCTAGGGTCAGACACTCGTGCTCAAAATTGTCATAGCTCCAATTCCATTTCACATCACTGAGAACTTGCTCCCCTGCCAACAATAGAGTTAAGTAAATGAATGAATTGAACTCTTATCTGAGTTCATTTAATAATAGCATGTCTGCAGTTCAGAAACTAATCCTTCACCTCCAGGATAGCCATGGGCACTGTTGCAGACAATATTTTCAGCCTCTCCACTGCAAGTCTTGCTTTAAAATTTTGCAGTTGAAAATACTTTCACTTCTCTTGACAACCTGCCTATTCATTTTATTATTGTCATTGCTTTCCCTCAGGCTCTGCCAAGAAGTTTGCACTTGCAGTTTGATAAATTACATGCTTTTCCTTGATGTGAACGTGTAAAACATCACTGTGCATTGCTCAGGAAATGATAACAGATTACAGAATGTCCCATGTTTACATCACTGATTTGAATCCAGTCCAAGCCACTAGTGACTGACTGTCATCCTTAAATAACCCTTATGAAACTGGAAAGAGTCTTAATCATTTAATTTTATAAACGAAGTATTTCCTGAATGTGAATGAGGAAAATCTAAAAATTCACATAGTTGACTGTAGTGTAGTTGAGCTGCAGCTGAGCTTGAGTGGAAAGGAAAATACTTCCAGCAGATGAACTGTAAGGCAGCACTTGATTGACAGTAGCATCTCAAAATGATTGAGGAATAGACGTTTCTCCTTCTTGTATTTAAATTCACCAAATTAAAGCCTTAATTCTTCTCCCAGTCACCATTATGATGATAATATTAGCACTCATTAGGTATCTAAACACAACATCGATAATCATAATAATGCTACCACGTAATAAATAGCAGAGGTACTAATTTGCATAAAAAGTGCTATTATCAATTGCCTCTAATAAAGAGTGTCTCAATAAACATGCCAGTAATACTCTTCTCCACCAGCTTTTAGAAGCTCCAAAGAGAAATAAACCCTAGTTTATTTCCTATCCTAGTTGCTTTTACATCAAGTAAGACCATCAACTCTAAGCACACAAAGCAGTTAATGTGTCAAAAATACAGTGAAGAAATCATTTGAGGGTTTTTTTCAATGATTTAGTGTGTCCATATTAAAAAAAAAAAAAAGAAAAAACCCAACAAAACAAACAAAAAAGATCAACTTTTCTTGTGTTTCATTCCTATGATTCTACATTTTCTTGGTATGTGGTATAAACGTTTTTACATGTCTTCTCTTGATGCTGAGTCATGATTTTCTTCAGTTTTATGCATATTGATCCCTTATTTTTTTCTCCATCAATATTATTATTTTTGGAGTGTGGAGGGCAGAGTTTAGTCAATATCACTGTGTTAAAATAGAAGCACTGTCCAAAATACTTCAGATTTATTGGGTTTTGCATTCAAATTAAATCAACTTGATATGATTAATGATCTTTGATAATCACATAGAATTCTCCCAGGTAATTCAGTATGTAAATGATATATTTTGTATTATTATTTCTGAGAGTGCATATTGTTTGGGATTTCGTATATGATAATGGATCATGATTCTACAAAGAAAGGTATCTGACTTCTTGCTGAAATTACCACTGTCCTTGGAAACTTTCAGAAAATTTCATAGTCTCTGCAGTAATTGACTACATTTATTTTGAAGTACAGATATAATAGATATCGTCTTGTGTAGATCAGGAATTTATAAGTTAAGCCCATCTACATCACATTTTGGTTTGGGTCACTGAACTGAAATTTCCATCACAACTTTGATTTACCCTTTTAAAAAATTTTTGTGTTATTTAATACAGTACTTAGACTCACATTCTAGATATCATAGAATCATGGAATATCCTGACATGGAGGGTACTCCCAAGGATCATTGAGTCCAACTCCTGGTCCAGCACAGGACACTCCAAGAGTAACACCCTGTGCCTGAGAGCTTGTCCAAATTCTTCTTGAGCTCTGCCAGCCTTGGTGCTGTGACCACATCCCTGGGGAGCCTGTTCCAGTGCCCAGCCACCCTCTGGGTGAAGAACCTTCTCCTGACATCCAGCCTAAACCTCTCCTGACGCAACTTCAGGCCATTCCCTCTGTCCTTGTCACTGGGCACCGCAGAGAAAAGATCAGTGGCTGCGCCTTTGCTTTCCCTCATGAGGATGCTGTAGACTGCGATAGGGTCTTCTCTCAGTTCAGTCTCTTGTAATAAACCATGTAATTTAAAGAACCAAAAGGTTGAAAATAACCCGAAAAAGGATGTTTGATGTTGTCATGAGTGCTGTATACAGTTAACATGAACAGTTTTTGTGTGAATGTTTGCTTGAGTCAGATTAACAGGAGATAGTTTGTAGTGGGAGTTAGTGAGGGTAGTATTACATTCATCAATATATGTGGGAAGAAGAGGGGTGCTCAGATTCTTAGGTGCTCCCCAAGAATCATCTCAGGGCATATTTTGTGGCAAAGGAAGTGCTGGAATGTCACAAGCTTCTAAAAAAGATGGAAAATTTTGGTACGAAGGGGAGTTCTGGAGGGTCATTCTGAACTGTTCCTGTTTTAACTTGGGCCTATAGTTATGTCTCAAATACTTGTGTCTTTTTGCTATTTGTAAAAGTTTATTTCTCCTAAATGGTAAATAAGTACTTATGAAACTATACTCCTGACATCCAAATGAGGTAAGGTAGCTCATGTAAACCAATTTAGAGAATGAGAACTCAGGCACTAAGTTCAGTGCTCATTCAAATTGTGGAATCCCTTGATAAGACAGACTAAGATGATGTAATAGCAGGGAAGAGTGACATGCAGTAGACATCACTCAGTTCATCTTCAGAAATGAGATCTTCGTGTGTTGGACAGCAAAGAGAAGAAAATTTTTTTTAAGAATTCTTTTCCTATAATTTTTCTTTCCTTTTGAACCTTATCACTACTGATGTGTTCCTACTGAGTTGTGTTTGAAGATCACTTGGGAGTGGTAAGAAACTCTATGGAAGAATTGTTGAAACTTTGTCTATATTGTACTACAGTTCTCCTCAGCATTGACCATGTCTATTTGAATTGATGTTTTTATATGAACACTGCATTAAAGGAGAAATTCTTATGTATATATAGTTTAAAAAGCACAACTTTCAGATAAAGGGAAATTCGTTCTTCTCATCACAGCTGTCAACATTTTACCTTTGACTACATACATTGTAAGGGGTTCATTATATTCCTATGGTTTCAAAAGTAAGAGCGTGAGGTGGAGAGGGAACAGTGATTCTTTAATGTGATGCTGGTGGTAACCTATCCTTTGTGGTTTACAATGGGTCATATAAAGGCAGGTGGTGATCAAAGGAGATATTGAAGACTTTTGTCAAGGTATGGAATTTTCAAAGAGTTAATTGGCTCCAGAACTGGTTGGCCAGGACCTTAATCTATTTTAGTTGTTTTTCCTTAGGGGATTTTTTGGTGTGTTTTCAGGTTTTGCAAGTATGTCTTTGATTCTGCTCATTTGGCCAAGATGTTGAATATGGGACAGTGGGAAGTTCTGCATCACCCTAAGTTTCTCCCACATATCCCATCTGGGACTGTAGGCATTGCAAGTGAAGAATCTTCTGTGCTGTGGAAGAGGGTTGATCTTCATTTTATCCGTGTTTTGGAGAAAGATGACAGTAGCTTCAATACAAGAAAAATCCTAACTCTACTGCTAACTTATGCTTTATGAGTCCAGTTCCCATGTTCTTATGGGTGTTGCAGTATTCACATAATCAGAACAAGGCAAGAAAAAATTGTAAATTGTATTAACTTCATCCATTATATATAAGCAGGTAACTGATATGGCAGCAGTAAGCTTTATAAAAGGTCTGTGAGAGCTAGCAAATTTACATGTTGTGTGTCGTGGCTCTGAGCCAGAAGAGTTGGTTTGGGGCTTTTTTCTTTTTTTTTCCCCCACAAATTCTCTACACTTGCAGATGAACTCAGATTATACTGATTTCTGCAGCTGCAATGAATTTTATTATTTTATGACACAGTATATTTTCTGTCTTTTCATGCTTTTGTTGGGGTTTGGCTTTTTGTGTTGTTGTCACTGTGCTGTTTCACTGTTACAGATAAAGTGAATAGCAAATTCACACCAAATGGGTCTGCTTAGCATAAGAGCAAAAGCACATCAAAGAAGGCTGATATTTGTTAAAATCTACATTTTAAAATTACAGGTCTTGTGCTTTAATAATTAGATGGTTTGGAGTATTGTTAACACAAAAAATTCAGGAGAAAGCATTTCCGTATTCCAACTAATCCCATCCTTTTTGGTCCCACTGCACACTCATTGTTTCTTATGGGATTCCTCTCTCATTGCTTATTAACTCATTTTCTAAATTCTAACAATATGCTGTACATTTTGTCTAAGAATGCTAGGGCTAAGACATGCAGGGATTACAACCAATATGTGACTACAAAGATAATATTTTCAGATATTAGTTTGATTTCAAGTAGTGCTGTAGCCAATGCAGGCTGCTAGAACAGCTGATGTTGTTGCCAAGCTCATGGCCCATCCCAGAGCTGGGCGGTGGCTTGAAGCCATGCATCGTAGCTCTCCTTTGCTCCTTGGCCAGGAATTCTCTGGTAAATACTTGTGTCAAGGATGTGCCGCAGAGTGTTTTCCTATTGGAGCATCCAATGAAGAGTTTCTGACCTTCAGTCAAAGAAGAGAAATGCTGAAGTGATGGTCTGAGACTCTGCCATATTCTGTGTTTTATTACTTCTGTCAATACTTAATAGCTGTGAACAATGCACAAGGAACTGGGGCAGCTCATTCCATGAGCTAATTCATTTACAGAGAATTTTTCAGCCACATTCTCTTGGAATTTGAGAAGAGTAAAATAAAAATGGGACTGAGCATCTAAGCCAGAGAACTCTGATCCAAAGATGCCTGAAGTCAGTAGACTTGCATCAGTTCCTTGTCTTTGATTTGGGACCTGAGTGCAAGACAGCTGTTTGAAAAATTCCTCTTTAATATGATTTCTGTACTAGCTAAAGAACAGAAAAGATATTCTTTCTTCAGTGTCAAAATTTGCTAAATCTTTTGTTCTTCTACATTTAAGGAAGAGTCTGATGTTGGTTTTTAAGATATTAATTCAAATTATGAAGTGTTCCCATGATTGATTTCAAAGAGGAAGAGTTTGAGTTAGAATAAAATAGCCTGCCTGAAGCCTCAAGAAATTACAAATCACTGAGCCAAGCCTACCTTAGGAAAGGCAATTTTATCCTATTCAAAGAGATGTTTTTCCTTAGGTATTTTACATGAGAACCCTGTGCTCTACTAAAAATGTTTTTAAAGTATTTCTTTGCTTTAAAGAACAAACAGCCATTCCTGAAGCTCAAAGAATTGTTTCATCAAAGAAGAAACAGCAGAAACTAAACTCATAAAACAGTGTTGTGAGTTGGTTTTTTTTATGACTGATTAGTAGCAAGCCATTATCGGCGCTGTCAGGAACAGCTTCATGTAGTCCACAGGAAATTTCAGTTTTTTAATGCTAGTGCTAATTCTCTTAAAAGTGCCTTTTGTGGTATGAATGAAAACAATCTCTAAAAAGCCTGTTGAATTTTAGATCTCTAATTCTAGTATGCTGAGCTGTGAATTAGGACTCCTGTCCTCTTCTGTCAAGAAAGGGCACATTAGTAAAATTTTTTAAAATGTCAAAAGCAGATATTACCAAGATCATCTTCCACCTGAGTTGTAGGACAATATAAAAGTGAAAATGGTGAGTGAAGCTGTTGCCTATCTCAGAAGTTAAGCTACCACATGCAAACTTTTCACAGCTTGTTTGTTGCCTTGCTGAATTGAGCTTCCTGTCGTAAACACCATTAAAAGTAGGTCATGACACCTTTAGATCTTTTTCTAATTTTGAGAGTAATTTTTTTCTTGCCATCTTTCTTTTGCAGAGTTGGAAAAATTTTGCCCCAGTTAAAAAAAAAATAATTTAAATGTCAGTCAAAAACAAAAGCTGGAACTTTTCCAGTTAGAAAGTGTGAAACAAGTCGAAAAATAGTAGGAGGGAAACTTGGTAAAAGTTAAGCAAAAAAACTTTATTACCACCTAAAAAATGAAAAGGATTTAAAAACATTTCCAAGGTTTAATATGACCCAGAAATTAGAAAATTACCAATTTATTTAAACACCATCTTTTGTAATTCAAATGATATGTTTGTATGATTTATGATAGTTTGTTTTATCCTGAACTGACATCTGGTATAGAAAACTTCAGCCTCTGTAGTTCAAATTGCCAAATCTAGCAAACAAAAAAAGAAGCTTCACAGCACAAATGATAGGGTGACCTTAATAATTACTGATCAAGCCTCCATCTCTTATGCCTGTCTAAGAATACATCAATTTATGCTATGATTGCATATTACAGCTGTTGCTAATTTTGAAGTGTATTTATATTCAAAAAATGAGCTTGTTTTCCTTTCAAATATTTATATCAATCTTAAAGAAACTAGACAACCATCATTGATAAAACTTGCAGATAACTACAAGAGGAGTTGTCTACTATAAAATACAGTCTGGATTAAATGATAAAATGACACTTAAAGGATCAGGGCCTTATAGGAAAAGAGGATTGTTTGGATGAGTGATACAGATAGAAATTGCTTCGATGAAGGAGATGCACTTCCACCATTTTTCCTCACTCTATTTACAGAAGTTTGCTTTCCCATTTCAAAGTATCAACTGCCTGAGCAGCACATGGACAGGATGTTCTGCCTTCATCCCCAGAGAGCATCACCTTCAGATTGAATGGGCTTCCTAATCCCTCAAAGGACTGAGGTTGCACTGACCAGTCTTTGCCTCACTGGATCCTCTTTCTCAGGCTGTTTGAAGATGGGTGTGATGTTTGCCCTTTTCCAGCCACTAAGACTTTTCAAACACCAGAGATTGTAGCTCGCTCAGCCCTATCAGCTATATCCTGTGCAGTTCCACAAACTCATTTTCTTATTTAAACACATCCTCATTGGTTTTCCCCGTGTCATGGGTGCTACTTCATTCCCCCAGACTCTGACACAAGGTGCAGGAGCTTGAAAGCCAGAGAGCAGACCCTGACAGTAAAGATCCAGTCAAAGGGAGCATTTTCCTCATCTGTTTCTGTGCTTGTTGTCTCTGGGTCCCCTCCCCATTGAGCAGCAAGCCTGTACTTTCCATAGCCTTCCTTTTGCTACAGGTGTGCATGGGGAGCCCTTCTTTCAGTGCCTTCATATCCTTATTCCTCCTAGATGGACTGAACATCACTTGTGCAATATCCAGTTTCCTGCCTGCTTCCTGCAGACAGCTGACAGTGTGCCCATTAGCAACTCACCTGTGCACCCACTCCAATAAATGGATCCCTGTGTTTTGGTCTAGAGGTCAGTAGTCTTGGTGAGAAATCCTGTCATAGTGTTGAGGCTGAAGAGACCATCCTCAGGACTGTCAGGCAGACTCTTTGATGTAAAGAGTTGCTATTTGTCTATGCCATGGTTTTGCCTTCCCTGTGTTTTTCTCTTTTTGGTCTGTTGTTCTACATCTCCTTTTTGACCTATCTCCATCCTAAGTAATCTGTTATAACCAAGGACAGTCAGGCCCTACAGGGAAAAAGTTATATCTTTTATGAGACCAAATAATACAGCTGGAAGAAAAACAAGAAAGATTTTTGTCTCAGAGGACTTTCATTAGATTTCTGAGCTCAAAGCTCGTTCTCTCCCCTGACTATATTTCTTGGTCTAATAAAAGTTATTACTTCTCTTTACAAGCCTAGCAGGTTCATAGAATTACACCAGCAGAGCTACAATGACACTTCTGTGTGAGCAGGGAGACAGAAGCTATACAATTCAAAATCATGCATGTTATATATGTTAAGGTTATCTATTCAATGTAGTCATTCTGAGCATAGTGATAATTAGCACAGAAATAGCTCGGGCTGATTAGAGAATGTTTTTCAAAAGAGATATGAGCGTAATATAGGTTTCTGGAGATGGGAATAGAACATGCCGGTGTACTGAACATGGGAATAGACCTGTTGGAGTGACTTATACCTTGTTTTCAACAATGAAATAACATAAAAGAAATAGCAGAAAGAAATATTGAGGAAATTCTCTTAGCTACCAAAGTGAGATAATTATGAATCCCATTAGCAGGAGGAGAAGGAAATTAGTGAATATTTTCTGGTTTAATACATCTTTCATTGAGTTTTCAAATCTGTCTTGAAATCACAAAACCACCAGACAGGTTTGGGTGTCAGGGACTTGGACTTAGGACAGCTTGTTTGTGCAAGGACTTAGTTCTGCTTGTTTGAGGAATTTAAATTTGCTAAACAACGATGGTTCCTGAGAGCAGGGCTGTCGTGAGCTGTATAATGCTTGCACTAAGCTACTGTCAATGCTTTTTTAGAAAGTATGTGGTGTGTATTTTCATAGGTTGTAAAGCTGGTAAGGATTAAACTGATAAATGCAGATGTTCATGCCAGAAACTGGACAGTGCAATCATGAGAAAAAGATGTCCTGCAAGGACAATGTGTCCAGGCAAACAAACCAGCATAGCTTTCTAATTATTGAATGCTTTGGAGAAATTGCCTATAATCTCCATAAAGGAGCTATTACATGATATTATTCCATGAATAAATTTGTGTATGAAAAATAGATGAATTATTCACTTAGTTTTAGTGCATCTTGCATAGAGGCAATTTATGTTTCCTATAGCAGTACAAATTCTCATTTTAATGAGTGCTTTAATGCAATGAAAAGTGAGCTGAGCATAGCTCCCAGGTGTTGTACTAAAAATGGAGACAGGTTCAGGATCTATTCTAAGAAGAAATATAGTTGCATTTGCAGGTGTAGGGATAAGACTGGATTCTCATACAGGCTAGTGAGGCTTATTTTCAGTAAAATACTCTGGCTTACACCAACCCAGACTCCAGCCTTGACTGCCTTATATTCAGGTTCATGTTTGCAAAACCTAACTGCGTATTAGGAGTGCAACAAAGTGCAGGTTAAATGAGTAATATATAGCTATGCCAACACAGTTAATGAAAGTGTCTATAGTAAAGTGTTTAAATCAGAACAAATGCTGACAGACTAATAGCATTCATCTCTGCTTTAGACAGTGGATAGATGCCACACCTGGTAATGGGCTCTTTTGTTTGTTTTTTTTTTCGTCTGTATAGCCTGAAGTGGGAGACTTACAGCATATTACCTGGGATTGCATAAATGGAGGTTAGTTTTGCAGTGAAACTTTAAGACCATGATATTAAAAATAAAAAAAAAAAATTAGTTAAAAAAAATTATTATGGGGAAATTGTGTTAAAGTCTGAAACTATAGTAATAATATTTTTTTCTAAGTTTATGAAAACCAGTAACATTCTCCATCAAAACTATATGGAGATGAACTCTTGGACAAAAGTAGTCCCGCCAAGAGTCAACTTTCAAGCAAACGCTCTTCGGCCTGCAGACATTTACACTTTCTCCAGCAGCTGTTAACCTTAGGGCCTACTCATTAAAAGATGATCAGTGTGCCCAGGTAAAAGCTTTGAGTGTGCTTTGGGAGATAATGCAGTGGTACACACAGGCTGTGGAGAAAAAGGACTTGAGGATTCTGGTTTTAGGCTCTGTCTAGCATTTGGAAGGATATCATTTTTAAGTCACCCTTCCCAGCTGAAAGAAAGTTCTCATATGGGAAGGAGCTGGGAAGGTAATTTGAGCCTAGCTACTGATTTCTTAACGTATTCTTAAGACAGAGATTTCTTTCTTCTTAAAAGTAGTAGATCTTTTCAAATGGAAAGATGATTTTAAAATAGGTATCATCCCTTAAAATTAAATCCCAGAAAGACTGTAGTGATGAGCACAGTATTACTACTTAGCTGGTTAAATTACCACTGCCAATATGTTCTTAGAAGGATCTTTGCAATAGCAAACTAACTAAAGAAAATTCTCAGTGGTTTAAAGTTCTTGGTTTCTTTAACCAATTTCAGCAGTGTGTATGAATGTGTTGTAGGAACATAGTGTTCTAGCAAATATAATTCTCATCCTTTGCAAGACAGATTTATCATGTGTTTCTGCAGTTTTAATTACTAAGATGTATTTCTAATTTATTTTTGTGGCAAATTTCACTGTCATTAGAGCAGTGGTTTTCATCTGTAACAAAAATTTATTTTAGTGATTCAGCTATGCTAGACAGGGCTTATTAGATGTGTCATTTAATCTTTGATTTACTATTTTCCACAAGGATCTTTTATTTAAGTCTTCAGGTACTCTATATGATGCAGGAAATCACCAGTAATATCTGGTCCATAATGCACTAAAAGCTGGTGGCCCTGTAGCCATACACTCTGTGAGCATGGGTTATACTGGAGTAATATTTTCGAACATATCAGTGGCAAAATGCAGCTTTGATTTACTAGCCAGTATCAAGCTGGTAAGTCTGTGACATATCCAACTTAGTAGACCTCTTTTTTTCTGCCAACACTAAGAATAAATCCTGAATTTTAGAAACAGGGTATTGATCTATGTGTAAGCAAAGATTGTTTCCATCTCTGTGTTCCTCATTAAGCATCCCAGGAATCTGAAGAATCAATGGAAAGCAGTTTGTCATCTAGAGCTACTCTTGCTGCATTGCCATGTTAGCTCCTCTGTAGTGAGAAGCTTGAAGGCAATATTTGAGTAACAGCTTGGTTTGGTTTATCACTTTTCACCTAAGCTTTCTGTTCTTTAGACACTCTCCAGAGTGCCTTCACATGTGCACATTTAAAATGGAAATCAGCTAAATTGCCCTTTCGTGCAAATTTCTCATGCTCTAACAACTTCTTTCTTTTTTTTTTTT
>VZTJ01004192.1:3705321-3862213 GCA_013397795.1 Orthonyx spaldingii
TGGAAATTTCTCAGTGTTTAAAAACTTTTTTTTTTTTTTTTTTTTTTTTTTTTTTGGTATTTACTTTTTGGTGTTAATGCTTTGTGAGAAACTGTGTCCTAGCCCCTGTGCTTGGGAAGCATGTTGCACTAGCATGTGTGAATAGGAGATGCTCTTGTCAGATTCCTCTTTGTACTACATTTAAGAAAGAACTGGCAAACTCTGCTGTGCTGAGCAGCAGAAAGTGCAAGCTACTTTGATGTTGTGTAAGTTAGAACGGCTCCTAGACAGGTACAAATATGCTTAAAGATATAGAAATTGTCTGTGCTGAACACTGGTCTACGGTCTCACAATATCTGCATGCTAATTCTTTTGCTTTTCATGTTGGTGATGAGAGGCTGAACATGTCTGAGGAGACAGGAGCCCACAGTCTTTGAGATAAAAATAGTATCTTATCACAGCTGACTCTCTTTGTATCTGGTATTTGGAAGTAGTGTTTTCATGTCAGTACATCAGTGCCTCGACTAAGGAAAGGAGGTGTTTTTCTGTGTCCTTTTCTTATTTGGAGTTTCATGGTGAAGATGAGAATAGTGTAGCAATGCTAAAGATGCTAAGTATAACATGAAATGAGGTTGTTCTTTTTCCAGGGCTTTCAGGACATGTATTCCTATGGTATGTGCATCCTAGGAACATCCCCCACCCTTCACTCAAGTCCAGTGAACTCATTTTCCATGCATAAGGAAAACAGCAGTACTGCTCAGTGAGCATTCAGTAGATAAATAAATAAACTTTTGAGTACATAGTGCTAAAATATTGCTTCATTTAAAATCCTTTAGCCTGCCAAAGAAAAATGGAGATTCCCATATGCTATGCCTGAAAAAAATACACTTCATAACGTTGTACTTCATATGAACAGATAACCAGATGTACAGTTCCTTGATGCATTTCTGTGAAAGCAGTGGTGTGATAATTCTGCTTACACTTCAAAAATAGGGCTAAAGAGGTGCCACTGAGATTAGTCCAGATGTTCTGCAGCCTCATTGGGCCCTGTGTATATTTAAACATGCATTCCTTGTCAGCTGCCTTTAAAATAAGCACCGATTTCTTTATTGCAAGCACAGGTCTGTACTGCTGCTCAGCTACTGAAGTTCCTGGGCCGGAACTACAGAGTAGCCTTTCTCTTTCTTCCCAGCTTGGAGAGTGATGAATCTAATACACAATTCTCCACGTGGATTTACTTCCAGAGCTGACTCCCAGACTAGTAATTCAGTGATTATATTGAAGGGGAGATCTTTATTGCAGAAAAAAAAGCCAAGGTGCTTCTCAGCCTATGTGCTCACCGAGCTGACTGCAATGCAGAGTGGAGGTGCCCAAGCAGCTCAGCACTGGCAGCACTCTGCTGCAGAAGCAGGGCACCCACCACAGGCCACTTTACTCTGAGGGATTCACCTATGGGGTTTGCTGGATGGGGTTTATTCAGAATGTGGCTCTCTAAACCCACTTCCCCTCCAAATGAAACAGTGGTGGGTTTGCTCTGCACTGTCCCTATTTGGATTTCTTGCTGTAATGCTGACCCCAGAATTTTTGAGCCCTGCAACAGCAAACAGGTTTTGTTGATATTCCTCTTTGACAAACCCTTTCCGAAAATCCACATCTCGAAAAAGCTCCTTACTACGGTGAGGAGAAACCTGGGAGTCAGCTGAAGAATGTTTGAATACTGCCATAGAACTGATGAGAACCTGAAATGTCCTGTGTGTGTTTTCTTGCTTCCTGCAGAGAGGAAACTTCATGCAACCAAGTGGAAAACGGTGCTTCTCATTGTTTATCACTAAATAGGTTTGAGAAAAAGTTTTATGATGGTATCAAAAGCTTATGTATTGTGTTCTAATACAAGCTGGAGTAGTAACCTTGAATATTTTTCTCTGATTTCATAAAGATGCAGTGGTAGACCAAATGGACCAAGTTCAGTTACAAAACCTCATTTTAAGGTTTGTGGTTTTCTTCCAGACCTTACATAACTTAGACAAAAGACATCCTTTTTAACTCTTTCTATGCTTAGTGAGAAAGGAAACGAGCATTTGCAATTAAAAATCAAAGTGACTGTATTTAAACTGTATACAAACCTGAACTTACTTGGTATTATCAATTACCCTGGAATAATTCAGACATCAGTGAGAAAGCTTCCAGTGTAAAATGAAAGTGGTATTCATGTGTTCTACTCTGGCAGTATGAAGAAATTTGTTAGCAAAGGGGTGATGTCGGTATTGGGTCAAAGAACAGGCTTTTCTGAGTATTTGCCTTTAATTGTAATATAGAGACAGTGGGAAAAAAGATCAACATCTGACTCATTATTATCCTTGTCTGACTCTTTTCTTCAGAGTTGTGTAAGGTTGTCAGGGGATGGGAGTAAAACAAAAAACAAGAAAGATGAAAGCAAAGAAAACAGGGCTATACAGTAATTTATTTTGTTAAGTCCCATCTCCCTCATAACACGAAAGGAGAAGGAGGAGTTGGGGGGAAGTTTCTTGAGAGGACTGCCTGAGAAAAAATGAGACCCAAGGGCAAAGAGAAAGGAGAAAGGACCCAAAGTGATTTGAAAGATGAGTCAAAGCTAGATGTCGTGAAAATTGAGGTCTTTTGACCAACCCAAACCCTAAAAAACAAGCAAGCAAAAAACAAAAACAAAAAACAAGACAGGAAAAAGGCACAGGAAATGGAAAGAAAGATCAAGGGAAAGAAAGGCAAAGAGGACAGAAAGTACATTGGAAGTACACAGAGAAATGGATGGCAAGAGGTATTGCAATGTAGGAAAGAGGAAGATAACCACAGGTTAGGGAACTCCTAGGAGTACTGAATTCACAGTAAAAAAAGGACTAAAGAAGGGGGGAAAGGGTATTTTCCAAAGATAAGAGATAACAGAAGGGGAAAATAATATATTAAAACAACCAAATTTCAAATGAAAGGGAAAGAAGCAATAGAGAAAGTAAGTCAGAGAGGAAGAGGTGATGGGGGAGAGGAGTGAGGGGCATTAGAATAACACCACTGGCTTGGAGAGATGGTTCATTTTCTTTGAGATGTGGTGATTTACTATACATTTGAAAAAATATACCCTTAGGCTCTAGAAGCTTGGAAGCAGTAAGCATCAAGCTTTGTGAGTAGAGCATGCAGTGTGAGAATACCTATGAAGTCTATGCTGTTTTCCCCATAAATTCAACAGTTGCCAGTGGTCTAAAACACCCAATTATAACTTCTGGCAGCAATCTTGGTCCTCGAAAAAACATTGAGTCAAGAGCCAGTAGGCAAATGAACAGCAGGTTACCAGCAGGTGACTTTCCATTAGCTTCTTTATTTCAGTTTAGTAAGAAAGGGAAATTTGGGTAGTCCCCAAAGCAAAATATTTTATTAACTCTGTGTTATTCTGCCTTGCGCTTTGGCTTCGAGGAAAGAAATTCCAACTTAGGTCACTTGCACTTGTGTCTATGATCAGTTAACAAAATAAATAGCCCACCTTGACTGCTGCAATTACAATCCTTAGCCCACTGGATATAAAACTAAACTTGGATATTCACATCCTCCTAACAGCTTGAAAATAACAGAGCAAGTCTAGGGGCAGGCCATTCCTTCTAGTCCAGAGACAAATTAAAGCAGTAAAACACACTGTACAAAATAATTAACTGAATGCACAGAACTATATAGATTTCACCACACAGAATGTAGGAGAAACAAGTGCTGCTATACATTATCCAATTGTTGAGCACAGTATTTTCTATTGATTTTAACAACTTACTATTTGCTGACTATTACCTAAGCTTCGGTGAAGGTAGCAGTTAAACACAAAGCTTTCCTGCTAACCAATCCTATTAGGAAATTACTGTGAAGAATAAAAATGATCCTTGCTTCTTTAATCAAAGCCAGGGGTATAAAAGCCCTCGGTTAACCCCTGGCCATCAGATTTTTTGCAGATTTGGTTGGTCAACTGTTGGTTGCTGGCTAAAGAGCTGAACTGAAAGGACACTTTGACGACCAATAGATATCTTTTACCGTGTTTCTTCTGTGAGACATAGTCTTTAATCAATAGGATTTAGTCTCTGATTTCCCAGTTGCTGTTGGATGTATTAAACAACAGCTGACAAGAGGCATCAGGAATACTCTGTGCAAAACAATTTCTATGTTGTCCTGCTTGAATTTTGCCTAAACTGGTGTCCTAGAAAATTTTGCAAATGCTGAATCCACACATCACCAAAAACCCCTCACGTTTTGATTCATTATTTTTTGTTGTGAGTCACGTTTTGAGTCTTCCCAGTACTCCTCTTCCAGCTGAGTGTTGTTTTGTGACAGCTTCATGGGGTCTATTCCATTTCTGTGAATTTAGGATGCTTTGGAATGGAAAAGGGGATTATCAATGCATATTTCTTCTGTTGAAGTTGGATCTTGTAAGAATTCAGTTCCTAAAGCAGGTTGGACCTGGGTGAAAATTGAGGAGGGAGATTCTAAAGAGCGTGTGGGTACTTCAGGCACAGAGACTGCTGTTTCTGTGGCTCACCAGCTCTCTATGAAGTGCTCTGTCATAGGCATTTCCACAGGAAATGTTTTGTCAGGCTGTCCATGCTAAAAACAAGATATTGTTGGGGTTTTTTTCTTTAAATGTCAGAGAAATAAATGAAAGAGGAGTCAGTGATCCTAGTGTCCTTATAGATTTCGGTTGCAGATGTAGTGCAGTTTTATCTTTCAGATTTCCATTGCACCTTCCCTAGAGTGTTTTCTGCTCTTGACTCTTAGTACTGCTGTGGTAATGCAGTCTGAGTTCTGAGGTGGTTGCACTGCAGTGCTGGATAAACCAGTTCCTGTATATTTTCTACATTAATTGAAGTAACAGAACACTCTAAACTTTGATGTAGTGACAAGCACTTAAGTAATCCATCTGTATCAGTAATCTAGTTTTATTCATTTTCTCTGATGGTCCTCAACTGTGATCATACCAGGCCAATGTATTTTCCTTGATTAATTGACACAATCTGCATTTTACTCTGCCAGGAAAAAAAAGTGAAAGCTCTCAGATATTCAGCAGAGTTCACTAGTTGCATAGGAAATAGGGGAGGAAAACTGGCTGTAAGCTCTGTTATAAAGGCATTATAGATTTTAGTGTTCCAAGTCCCTTATAAATAATGCAATTGTAAGTACGCATGAAATAGATTTTGCCTACTTTAATATTGATATACAAATTAAAGACCTCCTGTAATGCATTGTTCATAAAGTCAAAAATTTCTAATGAAGAAGGAAAGTAAATTTTTGGCTTTGCCATCAAAACAGGAGAATAAAGCCCATTTCGACAATGATGATAGTGAGGATAGCAAGCTGGGATGTGAGATGAACAGAAAGAGATTGCAAATTGGATATCAAAGGAAGTAGAAGACTGACAACTTTTCCATCTTCATCATAATATATCAAACCTAGCAGAGTGAAAGCTGTCATTAGAATAAATAAAAGAAATTGCAACAGAAGTACAAAGCACTATAAATGATAAATTTCGTGTGGTATGATGATGACAAGCACTGTGCTCAGTAAGAGAGTTCCCATCACCCATCTGCCCAAATCCACCAGAGTTAATGTGAGATTCTGTTACCGTCTGATCTATTCTCTCATTTCAACAATCAGAGAGAGAACAAAAGAAAAAGGAAGTAAATACAGAAACAGCAAATGCTTTGCAGAAGCAGTTAAATGAGACAAAGCTGAAGAGGGAGCTTCATACCACCCCCATCTTGATGTTTCAGCAGTAGTTACATTTGCTCCTTGCTGCAATGACAAGCTCAAATTGTCATCAATAAATGTTGATTTGTTTTCTCCTAATAACAGTAAGCAGCTCCCACTCAAAATCAATTTCAACTTTGTTGGCAAGACACTGAACATTTGTCTTTGCCATGACTGAGCTGCATAAAGGAACAATTGAATTGAAAATTAAATGAACAATAGTTGAAAATAAAAAGTGCCTTTTTAAAGGAAAATTAGTGCTATGCTGAATTTCCAGAAATCGGTTATGATGGTGGGGGTTTTTTCCTTAAAAAAAGTAGGGTTGGGCTAAAAATTTAATTATATAAATATGTACACATTAACGTACATAGTTAAAAATGGACTTTGACCTCAAAAGGATTAAAAGGCTCTTCAGCAACTTCCCAGGGTTTTAGTTCTGGCAAAAATAGCAGAGTTTCTGCAGTAATTATACATCTAACACATTTGGATATGCTAATTGGATCTAAGTTCTAATTAGTTTCTTCGTGTGACTAAGAATGACAATCACCAAATTAATTTAATGCAGTTTTGTTCTGAACTTAGTACTCTTTTCACCATTTTTTGTACAGAAAATGTAGCCTGTGAAATGCTTTGCTTTATAGGATGGCAGTGGTTTGTCACGTACCATAGACAGTGCACGTACATTGGCCACAATTAGCTGTATTATTATCAGTAATACACTTCAACATTTGGGTTATTCAGCTCAAACTGTTGCAGGGCTTTGCCAGGGGAGTGATGAGGACCTGGAATGTGTCAGCAGCCCATCCATGACTAGTGAACAGCTAGATACGCTGTGGAGGTCCAGTAGAAGCAGAGAGGGCTGGTGTGATCTCTTGTTGGTCTTTGTCATAGATGGGAAAACGAAGTGGGGAAACCAAGCAGGGATAATTTGTGCTTTTATTTAGAAACAGCTGTTGGAAGGATGAGCAATTGCAAGAGATTAATATGATGCCTCCTGATTTTGTTTCTCCTTGTATCCTCTTGCTGCTTTCAATTTCTCTGGTGTTCTGGATCTAGTAGATCCTTGATTCGGTCATTACTTGAGATTACAAGCATGCTCAGCAATACCCTCACTCATTCCCTGACAGTCACATAACCTTGACTTCAGAAGGGCAAGAATTAGCTGTGAGTACTTTGGAAAATGGCAGAGAGAAGTGGCTATGTTGTTTTAAGACCATCTTCATTTGGGAAACATGGAATCCTGGGATCATTTAGATTGGAAAAGACCTTTGAGACCATTGAGTCAAACCAAACTTCCATATCATTGCAGAAAGTTTTTACTTTTTACTTTTTGAGACACACACTTCTTAAGGAGGCATCTTCAAAGAACTGATATTAATATATTGAAATCAAAAAATAGAGAAGTAGGTGTAATGAATAAAGCAAATATTTCAAATTATCCACTTCTGAAGTGGTTAAATATGTTGACTTGAAGTTTATTCTTTGTTTTCTGTTTTGCTTTGAAAAATGTATGAAACACATATAGAAAGCCTTTTCACATGAAGGACTGAAAATAATGATTTCTGTAAATTCCTGTTCAAGTACAGTCGACAAAGGTTTGCCCCTTCTTTAAAAACCCTTTCAGATGGTTTGAGGTAACCTGCCATTTCTGTGACTCTGTGTGAAATTGCAGTAATATTTTCGATGTTTTACAGTTTATGTTTCTCTCAGATTATGGTGTTGAATTCTCCAAAAGAATAGTCATAGTAGAGGCCACTGGACCCAACAATAACCTGCTGGTGTTAATCTTGGTTTGTCAGAGGGAGCAAAACCTTTAGTTCCTTTAAAAAGGAGTCAGAAGATGAGCATCCCTGGAAAGATTTTATTCACAGTTCATGGAGGATGCAATTCAGAGCAAGAGCTGGTAGCTGTAGGTGCCTGTCTTTTTGACTGTGTAATGACTTTAATAGGCATTTGGTTTACGTGCCTTAATTGAGACTCTGCTTCAAAGACATCTGAAGTCAGTCATTGTCCTTATGTTGGGTTTTGAATTTAACACTGGTAATTGTGCAGGCCAGCTGAATGTGGTAGTAAATTTAGAAAATGAAACTGGTTATGTTGGTATGTGGTGCTAAGGGATGTGTGGTTCATTGATTTGTTTCTCTGTCCTCAGAATAAGCATCTACTATCATACAAAAAACCAGGCAAGTTATATTTTCAGAGAAGCTGAATTACAAGTCAGTATCTACTAAACTCAGATTGAAAGGCAGATAATGCTGGAGAGATTCTTGAGCAAAAGTTTCATTCACAGAAGTTCAAGAAATACGATAGCACCAATGCAAAGAATGGCATAGATTAACTTCCTTTTCTGCATTATCTATTGCAGTACTCTCTCAATACTGTGATGTGCCTATTCAGTGGTCTTTTCCTCAATCATCTTTAAATATGATTTTTAACCTGTCTTAAAATCACTGCTGTTTCATTACCAATTACTAGTATAAGCTTTAATTAAAGTTGGTGTAATTCCTTCTGTCAGAGTTCCACCAGGAAGGATGGGCTGGAGCAGACAGTGTGCTAAAATGATGGTAGCTATTATTTCTCCAATTAGTGTATTACTGAAAGTAAGGTAGAAATATTGTTACACCTACAGTACTTTTAAAATGTTTTGCAGTAATATAGAAGTCCTCTCTGACCTCTTTTAAAGCAATGCATATAACCCCAAATCTTGGATGTTGTCATCCATTGCATGCTGGTATTTAACACCAAAACCTGATATCCTTAATTGCTTCCTTTTCAATTTGAAGATAAATCTGTGCACAAGCCATTCCCTGAGTTTCCATCCCATTGATTCCAGAAGGTATTCTGTTTATTTCATGTGTTCCTGCTTAAGGCCACCTATGAGCAATGACTAGCAAAGTTTTATAGGCAATGAGAAAATGATTTTTGTTTTCTCTTTTAGCTTGGCTGCTGGAATCCCATCACTGGTCTGAATGGGTCACTAACAGACAGGAAGCTGGAGAATAACATGCGAGGAGTGGTTCTGCGTGTGGTGACTGTGCTGGTAAGCAGATGCTGATCCTTTTGCACTTGCAGGAATGTATTTTCTTCCTTTTGCCTCATCTTCTTATTAAGTACACCATTTTACCAAGAAAGTAGTTGGCATTAGAGTGTCTGATTTAAGCTGCTTTAAAAAAAAACACAGAAAAATGGATAATTTTCCACAAAATAAAATTAGTTATCAGTTCAGTGCATTTCAGAGTGAATCAAACATGTTAGAACCTGTTCCTTGCACAGGCACATTCTAAATTAGGTAACACAAGCATATGAGCTGATAAAGAGCAACTTCAAGTGCCCTGTTAGCTAAAGTTACCTAGCTGAAGCTCTAAATTATTCAATTCCAATCACCTTGGCAAATTGAGTGCAGTCTAACACAAATTGTCTCACTCAGAAAATACTCAAGGTCAGCTTAGGGCGAGTAATGTTAGTTTGGTAAAACATTTACTGTCCCATCCTAGCTTTTCTTCAGCCATGTTCTTCCCCTTTGTGGGCATCTTGTGTTAAGCAGCTACAGGAAAATTCTTGCTTTAAAGCTGAACAGACAATGTCTACCAGAATAGGAAAGTACTTCATGTTATGAGGCCGGTGTATTCCCTGCCATAAACTCTGCTTGAGGAGAAGTTGTTAAGAGTGGAAAAATATAAAGAAATAAAGAAAAAGAAAATAATATGAGATATATAGCCCTCTTTGGACCAGTGCCCAAATAAAAAGTTGATCCAGGGTTGTGGAATTGTAAAGGTTATATCGAGCTATTTCTCTCTTGCTACTATGTACTCATGTTTGTGTTCAGTGACTGAGGCCCAGCACTTGTTTATAAAGAACAAGACCAGAGGAGTTTTTACGGTTTGCGTTGCTGACAGGGCATGATGAAGGAAGAGGCTTCATCAGGGGTGGACAGTGAAATCGCCAGAGCATGCCAGTGCTACAGACAGAGCAGTTTCATACCCCTCCAGTTATTTTATGGGTATTTAAACACCTTTATCTGTCAGCGTGAACATTCTGTTACAGCTCTTAGCACACTAGAGAACTTCCTGTGATAGTAGCTACAAGACAAAATAAACCAAACAACAAAACAAACAAAAAAAAAACCAAAACAAAAACCAAAAAAACCCCAAAACCAAATCAAACAACAGCAGCAAATGCCAACCACATGAGAAAGATGAATGCACAAAAAAAAAGAAACCAGTAACAGAAAGGGGAAGATCATACATTAATTGCATGTTCATCAAAATAACATGGTGGTAGTAGTGGCTGGTCTTTGTTTTGCCTGATACTCCTATTAATTAGTTCAGTATAATTATCTGTTGACAAAATAAAGTTGTTCTTCTTTCCTCTGTCCCCACTGTTCCTGGTTTATCCCCAGTTATCTTAACTACCGTGCCAGAGAGCGTTCTTCTTTCACATTATTATAGCATGAATATTTATCAACTTGCAAAGATACACAAAAATAATTAGCTATGCTGGTAGGATTCTGTAGTAATTATAAAAGCAAAGACAGGCATTTCAAGTTCAACATAGAGCACACAGCATTTCAATCTCCTCTCTAGTTTTATATCTGCTGAATAGGACAAAACTGGAGATTTCTATTTAACCTGTGTGATGAAAATGTGTGATTCTTACCTTGGATGTGAGAGCAGGAGGGATTTCACCAATTAACTTTATTTAATGATGATCTTTATTATATTTTCTCTTCCATCTTTCTCCCTGTCCTTCAATTAAGTCAATACATTTCTGTTAAAACTGAAGAATCTATACAGACTGTGAATGATTAGTTATTGTTATTAATTCTGCCAGTTTCTAAAATTAAATAATAATACCTTTGAATATTAATAGATTTCTTTTTCATTGAGAGTTGAGAAGTTTGCATTATGTAATTTGTAAATATGTTTTGTTAACAGTTCAAATCTCTCATGCCTTTCTAGATAGTAACCCTTCTCTTTCAATTTAATTTTGTTATGCCTTCAGGTTGAAAAGGACTTGCTCTAAAAATTGCAGTAGAATTTGAGAGGATAGAAAATTGCAGCACCTGGGTTTATACTGCATTATACTAATGAAATTAAATCTTCTGGAGTCTGAAAATCGTAAATGGCTGTGACTTATTTCCCCAGTCTTTCAATAAGTGATGCTGAACAATTCCCATCATCCGCATCCACTAATTCCTTTCCCTAAGTAAATTCAATAGTTATGGACTACATATCTGCAGACCCAACCCAAAATCTCTTCGTATGGCAGAATGCAGTATAGCCCCAAACTGGAAATCATCTGGTTTCACTTGGCAGAGAATCCTGGCTCCTCTGCAGTAAATGTGAATTCTCTCCTTTGCATAAATAGCAATAAGAAATATTTCTTTGTGGTTTATTCTGAGGAGAACTATGGTCATGTTTGTGTACATGTAAGTCAATATTTTAATTTGAGTTGGATTAGTACCACATTTTCTACACTTCTAGAAAAGGTTTATTTTGTCTAACTTAAATACCAGATGTCTCTGTCTTGGACTGCCTCCACACACAAAGCTGAAGCTTGAACTTTGTGTTTGACAACTTGCTCTTAAGTTCAAGTCACTTGCTGGTGAATTTCTGAAATGTATTCTGAGTTTCTGAAACATAGCTCAATCAAAGGTCAGCATAGTAGTTCCAAACAAATTCAGATGTCTTGAATGAACAATTGCCCAAGAACAAATTTAGCTATATATCCATTGTGGTTGTCCCAGTTTATTCTCTTTTTCAGTTGTTCAGTTTTGTTGAAAAAGGCCTAAAATACAGCAGATATTCTCATAATATCATTTTACTAGCCGTAGCAATTACTGAATTATTCATATGAGTATTAAGACATTGGATATGGAATGAGATTTGGTGCATTTGACAATGAATAGGCCAGCAGGTATTTGTAAAATCATTTTTTTTTAAAAAGCCCCTGTTGGTCGAAAAAGGAAAAAATTTGAATTTCCCTGTTTTAAAGTATTAACACCTTGACTGAAAAGTACAGAGCCTTTTCTGAAAGTGCATGAGGTATAATATCCTAATAGTGACTCTGCATGAAAATTCAAAACAGCTCCCAAAGAGGAATGTATTTTCATATCTGGAGGGTTCCAAGAAGGAAGGCAGGATAAAGGAAGGAAAGATAACAGCAAGCTATGCTGAATTATGCTTTGCCATACATCCCTATACACTGTATCTTGAATTATTACCCAGGTTACTTGCACAGATCTGCAGGTTGGTCACCCTTGGCTGCAGGTGGGCACTGTGGGACATCATGTAGTGAAGGGATGGGCAAAAGGTTAGATAAGCATAGAAAGAAAAATTAATTAAGACACATCATCTGCACCATGGAAAATGTTATCATATGTGGACTAGTTTAATTCTCAATGGTTGGTATTAAATTCATGAGCATTTGTTGCCCAGATTAGAAAAGAAAGAAATTTGAAAGCAGACAATGTCTTTAGGGACATGACCTGGCACGAGGTCTGCATCTTCAGTCCCTTTTTCTATTGAATTTACCACTCACAGAGAAGATGAAAAGTAAGATATGAAGCTAAGGCCTGGTTTTAAAAGCTGAAACTGTCTTTGGGATTTGACTTCCAACACGAGGTTAAAGAAAGGAAAAAAAAGTTCTCGCCAAGAAGCTGGAGTAACTTTCAGAGTGACTGGGGAAAGGACAGGCATAAGAAAGATGAAATAAGACCGTGTTTAAGCATATGCAGAGGAACAAACAGAAGTGATAAAGGATTAAAAATGTCAGGACATTTTCAGGACATCACTGAATGACTGTACAATAAAGATTAACTTCAGAAAAGATTATGTGCAGGATACCTCTTTAAATATTGAATAAATATTTTCTAATAGTATAGAATAGTCTCATAGATGTTGCATCTTATACTTTCTCCCAATATTTCTGGTGATAACTTTTTTCATGCAGTCCCAATCGCATTCCCCATTTTCATAATTCAATGCTGTGGGCTTCTGTAAACTCTCTTTATTCCGTCAAGCAGCATTTTCTCTGCACTAGTGCCTACAATCTTTCAAGAAAAATAATTTTAATTAAGGCATGTATTATATTAAATTATATATTGCTCTCTGTATTGGTATGTTTGACTACAGTAGTACCCAAAATAGTAATAATTAAAGTCATTATTATAAAAGCAGAAACTAATATTCTTTCATAGAGGCAGTACCTGTCTTCCTGTTCCTATTCCAACTACCACACCTGTACAAGGGCCAAGTTTAAATTGCTACTGACTAGGCACAGGCCTTTTTAAATAGCTGTTTCATGTCCCTTTGAGCTACCTAGCTTGTAGTAAAAACAGGTCATAAACCTTACAGTCATTGACACTGCATATGCCTACTGTGATCGTTCATTTGACAAGCTTTAATCTCACAGCCTGCTGGGAAACCCAGCACCTTTTTTTTTTTTTTTCAGTTATTATTATTTTCAATCCATTTTTCTAAAGTAGCAGGTGCTATATACTAGATAAGGTAGATATCAAGCAATTCAAATGTTTTGGGACCTGGCTGGGGCCACAGCTTGACAGCAAGGCAGGTGCAGTGCAGAGCCTGGTAGGACCAACCCAGATCCTTTCTGTGTCAAGGGCTACCTCTCAGTGCTCCTTGGCTCTTATCTTCTCGCTGACCCTTACCCATCTGCTCTGTGGGCATATTTGCATTCCAGAGCAATTCACACAGTTCACAGAGCACACAGGAAATTTGACTTTTAAACAGAAAGAGGTTCCCACTCTGACTGCAATTATCCTTCCATACTACGCAAGATAGAAAAGGAGGTGAACTGCGTGACACAGCTCCTTATGAATAGGAGCCCTTGCAAGGCTGCTGGAAGTGTAGTTCCCAGCAGGTTAATACACCCATACCACACTTTTGTTAATTCAAGTATCTGAACTGTCTGCATTAAAGCCACCATTGTACTCTTTAGACATACTCTAAAACACTCCAATTAATTCCAATCTCAATCCATATTCCTGTCATATGGTTCAGAAAGAGCTGTTACCTGCATTCAGTTATTGTGAATTAAAATCAATACACAAAGCTTGGCAGCATCCTAATAGACCATTGCCATAGTTCACTTTGAAAGAAGTCTTAGTCCCATTGCTGAGAAATGGGAGGAACTGGGAAGAGACGCTAACGTTCTTTGTTTATTTCTTGTAAACAGCACTAAACTAAAGACCATAATAAATCCAGAAGCTACCATTTCACTCAGGAGGAAAAAATACTGTTTAAAGTACTATAACTGAAAGAACAAACTTCATGTCTTGTTGAAGATGACAATAAAAACATCATTCAAAAAAGTGACAGACTAAGCACATGCAGAAGAATAGTAGCGGGCAAAGGCCAAATGTAAAATCCCCTTAATATTGTACTCAGTTTCTGGGATGTGAACGAGTCTCTTGCTGTAGATAAGGTGACTTTTCTGTTAGTACAACTGAATTTCTAATCAATGTGTTTGAAAAGCACAGGATCAGAGAACAGTGGTTTTCAGTGCCAATACAATTACACCCCATTGGCACAATAGGATTTTTAATGAGTATAGTATTTAATTATCCAAGATCTTGTAGACTTGAATGCTTTATCTATGTCTTAGTGTTATAAAGAGGTGGGGGCTGTGTTACGTTTTGCAGCAATTTTATAACTGTTGATAGTGGGGAAATTTCTGTAATGAAAGAATGAAATGTTTCAATTACATTTTGGTCATTGATTCTAACATGAGTTAAAGTACATTGTTGTTCAATTAAAAATAATAAGCTGCTCTGTTTCTAGCCAAATAAAATCCCCAAAACAGTCGTCAATAAAGCCCTTGAGGAAATGAAATATTTGGGGCTGAATATTTCCCTAAAATCTTTTGGGGAAGGAAATGCAAAGTGACTAACATTTAAAAGGGTTATTAATTATTTTCTGAGTCAAGAAAAAAGTGATTTTGCCTAGCAACAAGACAAGAGCATCTTGTGCTTGAAAATATTTTGGTTATAGTTTATCAGACTTGTGTTTCTTGTTGGTTATAATGGCTGTGCTTGGTCATCCAGCAGCCATTGGAAGGGAGTTGAGAAATCTAATAATAAGAGGGAGCTTCAGTTTGGGGAGCACTTTATTAATATTTGCAGGGAATGGGAGTTTTTAAACTGTCACAGTGAATATTTACTTCATGAGATTGCCAAGGCTTGGCCTGGGTTATGGGAATCGTTTAATGTGCCTATCCACTGTTTCCAGAGTCAGTGTCAAGTACAGATTGACAGTCTTGCCCACAACTGAGCCTCATTCCTTGCTTTCTTTTTTTCTTTTCTTTCTTTTTTTCTCACTACTTTCCATAGAGAAAGAGGGAAATTTAATGAATGCAGAGTCCTATTGAATGAATACAGAGTGTTCAGAAATTTTTGATGATTAGATACAGAGGTCATTTTCATAGGCTTTATGAATTCTAACCACTCATATAATTACCTAATTTCAAAACTCTCTTCACAAAATCACTTAGATTAGAAAAGACTTTGAAGATCATCAAGCCCAACATTAACCCAGCTCTGCCAAACCTACCACTAAACCATGTCCCAAAGTGCCACATCTACATGTCTCTAATATCTACAAATGTCTTCAGGGATGGTGACTCCACCACTTCCCTGGGCAGTCTGTTCCAAAGCTTGACAACCTTTTCAGTGAAGAAATTTTTCCTAATATCCAAAGTAATCCTCCCCTGGCACAACTTGAGGCCATTTCTTCTTGTCCTATCGTTTGTTTTTTGGAGGAAGAGGCCAATCCCTCCGCCTTACCACAACCTCCCTTTATGTACTTATAGAGAGCAATTATGTCTCACTGAGCCTCTTTTTCTCCAGGCTAAACACTCCCGGCTCCCTCAGCTGCTCCTCACAGGCCTTGTGCTTCAGATCCTTCACCAGCTCTGTTGTTCTTCAGATCCTTCGCCAGCTCTGTTGCCCTTCTCTGAACTTACTCCAGCACCTCGAGGTCTTTCTTGTAGTGAGGGCCTTAAAACTGAACACAGGATTCTTCCAAATGTAGTAGAAGCACATAAGGCTCCAATTTGTGTTGTAAAACCCAGCAGTGATTAGTTTCTTTAGCCTCAAAAGCCAGTAGTATTTTCTTTACTGAATATTTTCTGTATAATGCCCTGGCTAGGAAGTATTTCTGTCCATGCTGAGGGGCAAAAAGGATTCAGCTGACCAGGATAATAATTCAAAGCATTCTGTTTTGCTTTTGCTTTTTCATTTGTAAAGTAAATCCTAGCTTTTCATCATTTTTCTATCTAGAGCAAGGAAAAGACCCTCATAAATAAGTGCAGCAGAGCAGTGTATCATAGCTCCATATAATTTCTATCCTGAAATAAGCCTCAACTTAAAGCCACAGAATCCACGCTTGTAATTGCAGAGAAAATCTATCTTATTGCCCATTCAGTGATATCCTAGTGAAGTGATGGGCATGGGCAAAATCATGAACAGCTGACCTAAGACCACCACTTCTTTGTAAAGAGCCCACTGAACACAACTTTTTTCTTCCTCTCATGGATTTCATTAGAGTGCTGTGTTTAAGATCTGAATGGTGCTTTTCTGTTCTTTCAATCAAGTTTTCTGTAATTTGTTCAAAAAGAGAGGATATGTACAAAAATACTGAACCTTTAAAACCTGATTCTCATTGAGGAACGAAAAGATTACTATCAAACCTTGGAATTTAGAGTCACTATTGTACTGGCTAAAAATCATCCCAAATAGAGACTCTGGATTTAGGGAACTGAACTTCTGAAAAACAATTATTCTCTTGTTCTCCCTCCTTGCCTCCTCTAAGGCCAGAATTTATTACTTGACTTTATCATCCACATCTGTAGCACAGCTACAAATAAACGTTTCTCTTTGATTGTCTAATTAATTAACACAAACAAGTTAAACTCAGCCTAATTGTTCTTTTCTGCTATTTAGCTTGAGTATTGCTCCTTCTGTTTTCCAGCATGACGGTCTTCTGTGCCCAAAAGCTTTTCTCTCCTTTCCTCATTTTAACTTTATTAGGGGGTATAGTAAAAGATATAAAAAGATTACTTCGGACCAGCTATTTTATCCAAATTATTGGTATGTCTGAGAATTTAATCAAATTTTGTACCTTTAAATCTTACCCATGAATCATTTAGCAAACTGTCCTGGTTCTGGCCAGACTAGGGTTGATTTTTGCAGGACTCAGAGGTTATGCTGTACCATCTCACACCAGTTTCCAGGAATGCTCTGAATGTTAAATTATATCAGTCGTAATATGTTAAGCATGTTGTTAACCTGTATCAGTCTTAATGTGTGGCTTCTTCCTTAAAACATGTGATAATAGAGAGATGAATGGACACAAACATTTTCTTGAGCTACTTCCCCAAAGTACTTGCACTATCATGTCATCTTTCCCACGCTTTCCCTTTGTTATGCCGTGTTACCTTAATCTTGCTGTTATCCTTCCTAAGATGTGCCAGTCTAGCATTTTGCAGCTTCTCTTGCTTGGGGGACAAAATCACCTCTGAAGCCAGACTTTGTCTTCCTACAGCAATATATAAAAAGCAATATGCACAGCTTCACCCAATACAACCTTTACCTGTTTACTGCTGACTTGCATGTTGCTGTGGGTGATATTGGCTGTGTGGTGCTTAGCTGTCCACCAAGGTTAACCCACAGTCCCGTGTAGAATCCACCAGGTCTTAAACCCATCCTCCTCTGGGTCAGGGCAGCACAGCTTTGATCCCAAGAGGAAGCCAGGCAGTGATAAATGTGGAGCTGTTTTGAGAAGGAACCCTTTAGTAGTGCTGCATTCAGTTGACAAGGGGGCATGTTGAAAGTAAAGTTGAATGAAAATAGCCCCTCTCTTAAAGGATCTCCATTGAGGTTGGATGCAAAACCATCCTCTAAATATACTGGATGCCTGTTGGGGTTTGGTGAGGGAGATCATCAACCTTGCAAAAATAAGAAGTTAAGGGTGAGCAACCTGTTAATTTTCTTTTTTTTTTTCTTCCTGAGTCATGAATGTTGTGACTTGTTTGTTTTTCCAGACTTCCCTGGTTTTACAGGCTGTGAAGTCTGCTTTTGCCCCACAAGACCCCTAGAAAGGTGTCTCCAAAAGGAAAGAAAGGAGAAACAGGAGCAGTGGCCTTCCTTGGATCACTTCATACTTCACTGTATTCTGAAACAATTTAGGTTTGAAGGGACCCTTGGGTGGCAGCTGTGTAGAGCAGGTTGTTGGAACAGTGTCCAGGGGAGTTTTGAGCATGTGCAAGGATGGCAAATGTACAGCTTCTCTGATGAAGACCTTCTTACATTGTCTGAATGAACACTTGCTTTGGAGAGAAAGTGTATCAGGATTTTCCTGAATTTATTGGAGTCAAATGGAACCTTCCTCATCTGGGTGAATTTTTCCACCTCCAAACTCATCAGTTAGCTCATCAGTTCTTGACACCTACTTGCTACGTGCTCATCATTGTCCTCGTTGTTTTGCTTTGTGTATTTCCTTTCTGCAAGTTCAACTTCCTCAAGAATGGAGACAGTCATTTTAACATCCATACTGTGGGGATGTATGCACCTCTCCATAGCTCCCAGGGCACCCTCCTAGTGCAAAAAAAAAAAAGGGACAGCTGGCATAATTTCAGCCTGCAGCATTTATGAGCAGAAAATAGCAAGGCAAATATTTTTGTCCTCTTTCAATGCATTCTCAGAAATGCAAACAATTGCAAAAAAACATCACAGCAGTAGATTGGTTTTGTTTTATTTGGAATATGATTAAATGGTTTGCTGCTCCTGACTTCAACAAAAATTGGAAAGTGTTAGTTGCTTTGCATAAAGCTGATTGACTATTTAATATTTCATTACACATATATAGAACACTGGACATCGGTGTTTTTTGTAAATCTCTCAACAGCAAACAATATTACTTTGCTTAATAAAGGACTGAGATTAGTTGTGACAAACTGCATTTTAAACAGTGTATTAAATCACTACAAAGAGCAACTGGATAGAAAATCAGTTTATGAGCAACTGTTTTCTAAATAATTTAGTGATAAAAATTAATCCTTTCTAATATGAATCTTATCAACTTCTAAAACATCCTTTGTACACATATATCTTTAGAATTTTGTGCATAGTGTCTTTAGATTGATAAACTACCATATTTATTTTTTGCAGAAACATTTCTTTCCAGTAATTTTGAGTCTGTATTTATGGAATCTGTCATTCAGGTGATCAGTAAAGTTGAATTCACTTAGTGCTTTCATTCAGGAGAGGCTTTCACTTAGTCTCCATTTCTTCAATATTCTTGGAACCTGGGCACTAGAAAACTACTTTAAAAATTTATTTTACTTTCTCTCCTCCATTTTTAGTCAGTTTCACTGATCTTGGATAATATGGAAGAAAGAAATTCTGTCTGACAACTAGAAATAATAACTTCAGACAATCGACCCTTAATGCGCTTTTTTTTTTTTTTTTGGTCAGGGCTGGGGTTGGTTGGTTCATTTGCTATTTGTTTTGGGTTTGGGGTTGGGTTTTTTTCTGGATTTCCTGGAGTCAGAAAAGAACATCCTGCCAGTGCAGTCTTGTTGCATCCTTTCTTCTTTGACAGCATCCTCAGCATGTCGCTGTCCTTGAGAATATTTACTCAAACTTACAAATTATGCTTTCTGATTTCAAGAACATCCTGCCTACATTCAGTGACACCGTTTCATATAGAAGGGCATTCCAACAAACTAAAAGTATTAGTGAGGTACAGGCTTAGTGAAAAAATGGTGAAAATACTTTGGCTTCAAAGTAATTTACAGATATAAGTAATAAAGTAATAAATATTTGAAACACCAACAAAAATACCACTGGAGATACCATTAAAGTTTGCACTTCAAATACTGCAAAAAATCAATTCTGTTTTCTTCTATCTGCTTGTCAGTTTTGCAGACCAGAACAAAGTGGTCAGGGAGTGGTTTCACGTGCTTGTCCTGGCCAAGCCAAGCCAAGTCAGAACTAACTTTTTTGCACCTCAAAAGAGATGTTTCTGTTAAACTCACATGAAATTACAGCACCATGTAATGAATTAAAAGGATGATGACATGTAGCATATTTTAAAATCTACCTAAGTGTTACAATGCTTTCATGCTTTTGGGGATGACTTAATATTTTGCTCTACTTAGATCAGACAAGTGTTTTCAGAGAAAATAAAGAGCAAGCATAAGTGAAATCTATCTATGGCAAATATATATTTTCTGTCCTTAGACATATGATCTCTTTTTGTGTATCATTAAAAAAAAAAGTGAAGGGGAATGTCTAAAAATTAATTGCACAACAGAAAGAATAACAGAGGTGGGGCAATTTAATAACAAAATAGAGAAAACTATTACAGTTCTTTGGGAAAGTAAGAAGAAAAGCATGTTGTTTGGAAATCTGACCTTGCAGTATCACCTTTTGGTATCTACTTGTATCCTTTATGATAGTCACCTTTTAGATGAGTATTCACCAATCATTCTTATAGACATCCTGAAGTCCTATAATTGACTGTCCCTAAACTAATCAAATGAAATTTCTTTGGCTAGAACTATTTAAATGTAACTGGCCTATATTCAGGTTACAGTAGAAGGACAAGAGCAATACATGTTTCAATTTTGCCATTTTAGTGGTTGCATTAGGTGCAGTATTTCCCCGGCCAGTGGAAAAAGGCAGTGTTGTAGAATCCTCCGTATTTATGGACAGACATTGAGTGTATGTCTGTCATGCTGACCTTAAGCGTGGTCAGCAGGCATTGCTTAAAAGTGTTTTGGTTGAAATGTTACAGCAGCAGATCTACTTCTGAAATAGAGAATAAAATTTCTCTGTGGAAGGAAATCCAAAACAACATAGCATTTCACTGAATGTAAGGGGCACTGCTAACAATGTATTTTAGGAAAGTTTTGTATAAATACTATTTGAATAGTTCCTCCTTTAGTTTAAAAAAATAACCCAGCACCCAAACATGGCATATAATTGCTTTATTAACAGATTCCTCCTTTGTTTTTGTTTAGGAAGAGCCTTTTGTCATGGTATCTGAAAATGTTCTGGGGAAACCAAAGAAGTATCAGGGCTTCTCAATAGATGTGTTGGAAGCCTTGGCCACTTACCTCGGCTTTAAATACGAAATTTATGTAGCACCGGATCACAAGTATGGGAGTCCTCAGGATGATGGGTCGTGGAACGGCCTGATAGGAGAACTGGTGTTTAAGGTAAGGTCATTAATAATTTACTCAGCAAGGCCATGTGACAAAGCTAAGCATTATGTGCTATGTTCTGTTTGCATCAGCTAGTAACCTTTTGGTGAGTAATTGATAACGCTTTGTTTCTTGCATGTTGCCAGCCCTTGATAATGCACATTGGGCAGTACTGAAAAAAGCTGGAAATAACCCTTGCTGGTAACTGTTTAAGAAGCAGGGCAATTTCTTTTTTTCCGAACCAAAGTAAAATCTAAATGGAGTCAAATAATGGGATGCACAGCATCCGAATTATTTTGGCAAGGCCTGACACAAATGAGTTGAAGAGGCTGTTCAAAAGAGGAAAAATTGGTGTTGCAGTAATTAGTGATGCATTACATAAATAATGTATAGCACTTCGAAAAATGTCGGTGTGATGAATACATGAAGTATATAATCAGCAGAAAATATTTTATTGATCTATAATAACACATTATGTAGATGTATGAATCAAGAGTGATATATTATCTATTCTGTAATTAATAAACCATTTAGTTTACCTAATTTGACATTAATTGTCCAATATTGTATCATAAATAATTTGAACCAAATGCATATGCATTATTTCCCTTTTTTCTTTTTGCCCACTCATCTTATCTGTTTGTAGTTTCTCCCATTGAGAGAGAAAAGACTAGGCAGACTCTATTCTGCTGGTACCTCACTGGTACCATGAATATATGTATTTTATTTGGTCTTAATTATCATGTGGAGGCAGATTTACAGCTATAGAGATGTACATTTGTTGTGCATCCTGAAAGAACTGCAGTAGATATTCATGTAAATAACTTTGACATTGACTATAGAAGTGCTTTTCCAAATTCCACTGCAGGTGGAATTTAATTGATAAGCCCAGCAAACAGTAAGAAGAATCATGGTTAGATACAGGACCTAAGTCTTTCAATAAAGAAAAAGAAAATAAATTTACAAAAAAATTATACTCCACGGGTTGAAAATTACTGATAGGTTTAACCTATTCTGCCTTCCTGAGCAGCAGGAAGCCTGTTGGAATGGAAAAAAGCAGCCACTCATTCTGTATCTATAGCAGATTTCATATATCTACATGTAGTAATAAACTTCCTGTACCATCTCCCTATGTCCTTATGCAGCTGGAAGGTGGAATTGTGTATTCACAAACAGTAAGCTGGAGACAGTTATGAAAGTATATTTTCCGTCATCTTCTAAACCTTGACAACTAAAAATCCCTCATCTAATTTTGAGGTGTAACACCACAATGGCCCACTGATTTATTTTTAACCATTCTTTCTGCCTCTATATCTGATGTTGTGCTACACCCTACTCTCTACAGTACTCATCAGGCCACTGCATAACACAGACTGGAGGCGTCTTAATCCTAGATGACCTGGAAATGGAAGAGGGTCTGGAATGTTTTTTATTTATTGACAATGAATGATTCATAAGGCAGAACTCATAACAACTGAAATGGCTCAAAGGAAAAACATGTATGGCATTCTTGTCCCCTTGGCAGGCACGGATTCAAATGAATAGCTCATTGAAGGTGGTAACCACCCAAATCTGTAAATCGATGTCTCAAGTGCAACAGATTTACCAGTCTGTTATGATTTTGCTGTAAATGAGTCTTTATGGATATGAAATCTTTCTGCACATCTACAGTGTATGAAGAGTTAATGGAACTGCATTTGGAATTCAAAACCCATGTTTTCTCTATACTATGACAGTGTATAATTTTTCATTTTCCTTACCCTCATATAATTAATTAGCAGTAAAGGTTCACTGTGTCCTTGTCTCCCATTCTCTGTCCCTCTTAAGGCAAAAGAACCTCTGGGCAAGCAGCCAGCGTCTATCTACCCCTTACTAAGTGCAAGCTGTTCTTGAAAGGCTGCTTTCTTATTTACTGTGAACCGAGTTCTGCTCCCAGAACTCAAATTTCCATCCGCTTGGCAACTTTATAAGGGGAAGTAAAGGAGCAGAGAATAGTTTTAAATTAAAGGCCTAACCTGTTTGAAACACAGCATTTCCTTGTTTTCCTAACCAAGTTTTACATGATATTCTGGCCAACAAGTGGAGGAATTCCAAAAACAGTGGGACTGCTCTTTGCCTGTTAGTGTGTCAGCCAGGAATGAGTTCTGCGAGAGACAAGTCTCACTCAAGGGTACTGGAATATAGTTGCCTTCTCTTTTTGAGTGCACAGAATCATGCAACCATTTAGCTTGGAAAAGACCTTTAAGATCATCAAGTCCAGCTGCTAAATGAACACTGCCAAGTCAATCACTAAACCACGTCCCAAAGTGCCACATCTACTTGTCTTTTAAATACCTCCAGGGAGAATGACTCAACCACTTCTCTGGGCAGCCTGTTCCAATGCTTGGCCACCTTTTCGGTGAATGAAGTTTTCCTAACATCTCCTGGCTCAACTTGAGGCCGTTTCCTCTTGTCCTATTGCTTGCTACTGGGGAGATGGATCCCCACCTTGCTACAGCCTCCTTCCAGGTAGTTGTAGACAGCATCTCATTGAGAAGGGTGTTCATGGCCACTACAGATGTGCCATATGAAATAGCAGTTGCTGTAGCAACTACATGATTTCTGTGTTCAAGATCAATATTCACTGCTTGCATTAACCATCTTCAGCATGCAGCAGTCTCTGGTGCAGGTCCTGGTATCAGGGAGAGCAGTCCCAGGCTGATCTTGTTTGCAGCAGCCCTGTTGAAGTTGGATGGCAGGGCAGGAGCCCAGCTGTGCCAAGTACGTGCCCTGGGCCCACAGCTGGCTTTGCAGACATGACATTGTGCCAAGTTCACTCTCTTCCAGCTTTGAAGACAAGGTTTCTGTTGGCTGCTAAAATAGTAGCTGGAATCAGCAGAACATAGTAAGTGGTCATTAATTGGAACTTGGAAACTGATTCAAGCCTCTCCTTCTTTGATTGGCAATACCTTTATTAGGTACACACTTGGTCTATGCACCTTTTCTAGTCAAAATAACCTGGATGTAACCATGCTATACAAAGTTTTCTGTTTGCTAAACATCTGAACTTGGTGGTTTTCAGAGAATAAATGCTCTTTGAGAGAAGCACGTGGTGCTCTTGTCCCTTTCCTGTCGAATGACCAGGGCTCTCACTGCATCTTGTAGAGCTTCATCTCACAAACAGGATTAGTTCAGAGAGCAGCAGCCCTCCATGGAGAGGCTAAAACCATCTCAAGGGAGCAATGCCTTACCACAAATCTTTCTCTTACTGTTAATTATCTGTGTCTTCTCACAGTGATTCCTTTAGTTGCTCTCTATCCAGATTGCCTGAGGGATAAGCCTGTGTGACAGGCAAGAGAAGCAGCTAATGCCCCTTCTGGGAGAGCACAATAGGCTTCCCAGCACGACTCTGGGCTTTCTGGTGATATTCACATCCACCAACCATTGCTTTCCACACCTCGCCATGCTACCTTGATTGCGAGGATTTTATTCCAGTGAGGAGCTGTGAGGAAGCAAATAGCCTTAGGTCCATCAGAAAAGGAAAAATGCACGTTTAATCATTTCTAAGAGAAACTGCGAATCAAATAGAAGTCTCTTATGGCACTCTTTTTCTGTTGCACCTTCCCAAGGGGGAGGTGGCATAAGAAGTAAGAAACCGTACAGGGAGGACAAACTGAGAAGAAAAAATAATAGCTGAGTAAAAGGAGAGTTAGTTGGACGTGTGTGTGTTGAGTAAAAATGGCTCTCTGGTTTTTGCATGTCCACATTAATAACTGTAATGTGGGACTGCGTTTTATCACTCCTAGCATTTGTTGAAATTTGATTTAACGTTGAAAATGGATAAAATGAAGGGCCTCACAGGATCAGTTTCAAATAGGTTCATTTATTTTCCCTGGTTTTGATCATGAACCACAGGAATCATCAGAAGATTGCTTTCCATGTGTATGTGATGTGCTTGCTGCAGCAGTAGCTTAGGGACATTTCAGGGATTTCTAGGCTTTGCTGATAAGCTGGTTCTGTGACACCAGTAGCAATGCTATCAGACCCATTTGGTCATTTCTTTTGGATTTTCTCATTCTGGTTATGTTGCTCTACAATGGCCTCAGGAGAACTGCTGCTAAGGAAGATAAATATAAATTCCTAAGCAGGTCACACAGAGCAAAATAATGCCCTCTGCTGTTTTTTTCCATCTGTTTCAGAAGTCACAGTTTCATTCATGAGAAACGTGTAAGACACATGATGGTTGTTTGATTTTGGCACTGCAAAAACTGAGTGGAGAGCTATACATGTTTATAATTCAGATTGGCAGCTTTATATCTAAATATTGACATAATTGCATGCATTTGCCTATCTATCTCAAAAGCACTAAGTGAACCTTTGATTCTTCAAACTGATGTCTTCTCTGATCCAATCTGACATTTTAATGACAAGCATTTAATTTTTTTCATCGTCCAATTTTGAAACAAGACGACAGAATCTATATGTAATCAAGAATGCTCACTACCAGTAAATCAAGTATTAAGTGAAGCTTAAGCTTGGTTTTGTGCTAAAAGTATAGTTTTCTGGGAAACTGGTGTTTATGATCCGATTTAGTAAGTTAAGAATATGAGTTGTCATATCTCAGTGTAGCCTTTTTTTTTAAACAGCTGAATGCCAGAGTGCTAAGAAGTCAGGATTTATCTCTCTCCTTTCTATTTTTCACTTTACTACGTCTCAAGAAATAAAGACATATAGAATCACAGAATGGCTTTAAGATCATCTAGTTTCAACCCCACTGCCATGGGCAGGACATCTTTCACTAGATCAGGTTGCTCAGAGTCCTTCCTTGAACACTTCCAGGGCTGGGGCATCCACAGCTTCTCTGGGCAACCTGTTCCAGTGCCTCACCACCCTCACAGTTAAGAATTTCTAAACCTACTCTCTTTCAGTTTGAAGACATTTTTCCCCCTCCTCTCACTCTAGGCCATTGTAAAAAAGTCTCTTTCCATCTTTCTTGTAGGCTCCCTTCAGGTACTGGAAGGCTGCAATTAGGTCACCTCAAAGCCTTAATTACATATGTAGCATATAAAGTAGCCAGACATAATTATATCACAATTGTTGCTGCAGTACAACAAAGGAAATGCAACATTTCCATTAGTACAATGTTGTTCCACTGTCATAGTTGGTTGATAACTGGAGTGGAACCATAATTCTGGGGAATGTGGAGAGACTGCTTCCCAGAGGTGCAATTAGAAGTAGTATTTCCATAGATACCCGTGGTCTGTTTTTTTCATGTAATGTTCTTCAATGTATTTAATGGGGGAAAAAAAAAGTTTTGCTGTAAAAAGCGGGAGAGGGAAGCAGAACAAAATTGTATTATTTGTACAGTCAACTGTTATTTGGTAAAAGTATCTTTACTGGTGTACATTGCTTTTCAGTGGAGAATCTTTAAGCATCTTACAATGCAATTTGAATGAGCAATTCACAATGATCTAGTATGGTAGGCAAGTATTTTAGTAATATGCTGATAATTAGTAACCCAGCTAACTTAATGAGCAGAGGTAGAGCCTAGGGCTTTTTTTTCCACATGTCCTCCTTTACCCCTAAATTCCTATTTTCTTTTTGATATATGTTCAGGGAAAAAAATCCAAACCTATGCTATTCATTAAATACAATCTTAATTTCCCGTTTGACAACTATTGGACTTTTATATTTGTAAATTATTTTTAAAATGTATTTGTATTCACAATTGTGGAAAACAGATCAAATGATGCCTGCTTTGCATCTTGCTCATTGGTGCTAGAACTTGACTGTTAGCAGATGCTGTGAATCACTTGAGTCACTCATTGAGCAGAAGTTTTATAACGAGAGGATAAACTCAGATAACCTGAATGTTTCTGTGGACAAATCTAATTACTGACTGAGTTTACTGCTGCCCATGGGCAAAGGGCAGTCGAATCGTCACTCACAAGAATTTGATAGGAAGGGACCTGAAGTGAATTCATGAAACCATGCTTTCAGCTGTACGCATCAACACAACTTATGACACTAGAGGATTTAACACACAAATTAAAGCTGAAGCTCGAATTCATAGCTTTTAAGAAAATCAATATTTTGAAACTCTTTTTTTGTCCAAATCATCAAGCTTCCAGCTAGGCTCTGCCACTTTCTCAAGCCAGTGAACAATCAATATAAAGTTAAAGTAACATTATTAAAACTGAAGCCTTAAGAGCACTGTGATTGGAGTATGTTTGTGCCATGGGCTGCAGAGTGTTTTGCACATCATATTAAAATAGCCTGGTTGATTTACAAAATTTTCTAATCAGTTTCAGCTGCCATACCTTCCCACTCAATATTTCAAATCACATATTTAAGGAACTAGGAATCTCTGCCTTCTTTGGGCAAGAAGAAAGAGATTCAAGAGAGTTAATAAAATTTGACTCAGTACTTTCAAGTTTTTGTACTCTCCTCACCCCCTTCCAAAGGACCACACACTGCTTTAGGCAGAACAAAAATGGATTAAATCAAGGTAGTAGAAGTTTAAATATTTTAAGTATTCTTTTGTCATATTAAAACATCTAGAATTCACAGTCTTATTGCTCAGTATTTCGGCTTTTAAAAAATGGTATTCATGTGTCTGCTTTAAATAACCTTTCCTGTTTTCACTGAAGTTCTAATTGTACCTGTAAAAAGTAAAGTAGCACCTGCTGTAGTTGTGCCTGGTGTCCCTGGAGACCTAATGCATACTGTGAAATACAATGATTAGATCAAGAAATGTTATTCATCCTCTTTTCATCTGAAATGAGTTCTTTAAATTAGAAAAAAAAAATAGAAATGGAACAAAGCAAGTCCAAGCTAGCTGCAGGACAGTCTGGCATTGCTGGAAGAATTACTTATCAGGAGGTTATAGAGGAATTCGTGGTAAAGGAACTGTGTGCAGTATCTGCCCTTCTGCACTTTAGACTTTGCAGATAAAATTGATGTTTTATGAAATTTCAGGTGCTCCTAGGGTAGTAGCCCTTTGTCATGATCATCAAATGATAATTGAAATATTTGATAAATTTGGCTCTATCAGGCAACTAATTTCTTATGATTGGATCTGCTATGCACAAGATCTGCCTTTTGCCAGAATGGCAGTGATGGCTTTAGTAAGCCGGGGTGACAAAAATGACCAAAAGTAGATTTTGGTATTATCTGTATTGTAGTATTTTGATTTGTTGGAAAATAACAACAAGGAGAGCTGATGTGCCAGAGTCCACCAAGTGAGGCTTGCTTGCAGAAACTTAGACACGTGGTATATTTACTCTGTTCAAGCCTTAGTCTCATTTCTGTGCTCACATCTATGATGCTGAAGACCTTGGTCTTGGCGTCTGATTCTCCCTGAGTTAAGGCACTGTAAACCACAGAGAAACAAAGATCTTTTTGGTAGCTCCTACTTATGCATGTTGTTTTCTCTTCCTGTCCTCAGAGAGCTGACATAGGGATCTCTGCCCTCACCATTACCCCGGACAGGGAGAACGTGGTGGACTTCACCACGCGTTACATGGACTACTCGGTGGGCGTGCTGCTGCGGAAGGCAGAGAAGACAGTGGACATGTTTGCCTGCCTGGCCCCGTTTGACCTCTCCCTGTGGGCCTGCATTGCTGGCACGGTGCTCTTAGTAGGGCTCTTGGTCTACCTCTTGAACTGGCTCAACCCCCCGCGCCTTCAGATGGGATCCATGACGTCTACGACTCTCTACAACTCCATGTGGTTCGTCTATGGATCCTTTGTGCAACAAGGTAAGAGACAGACTCTGCCTCCAAGAGAAAATCTATATATCTTCCCCATTGCTATAGAGACCTTATCTCCCCTGCCTCCCTCCCACAGCCCATGAGGAACTGAGAGCTCTGAAAAGCCTTGTGCTAAAAGATTTCCTAGATATTTGGCTGCCCTGTGTGGGAAATCTGAGAAGTTCAGAGCACTACATACTAGCTGTGATTTGTTGTTTTGTTATTACAGAAAGGTGATTTTTCTGAGTAAAAAAAAAAGTATTGCTCATCATTTGCTGAAAAAGTATTCAACATTAACAAGTGCTATGTTCTTACATGGTCAGAGAATGCTGGGATTTGGATTTTGAACTAAGTTCAGACTAGTCACCAATGCTAAATGGTCTTAATGTGTCTGATATTCTTTCCTCCCTCTTCTGATTTATTTCAATTTTCCTATGTAATGTTTAGATTCAAGCTTCTCTGGCCATCCTGATTGCTTTCTCAATCCCCTCTGGTGTAGCCAGGCTGTTCCCCAATTCTGCTTATATTCCCAAGTCCTTCACAATCTACCTCTTCTGGCAGAGTTTTACCCTAAAGGCATCAGGGGACTGCAGATCTTGGCTGGGTATATACTACTTAGAATTCTGGTCTATAAATTGGGGTTGTAGTGTAAAGTGGAATAAGAAAACACAGCTTGATGTAGGAGCAAAGGGGGTTTAAATAATAACACTCAACAACACAACAGAATGAACATCTTCTTGCTTATCCATGTAATTGTTCCTCAGTCACTGCTGGCACTGCAGGCACACCTGTTTTAGTTTGACAGAGCATCTGTTCTACAAAGAGCCATGGCCGCTACAGCCCCAAACACACAGACACTTTCTTGTGTTTTAACCTGAATTTGGATGTAACCTTGTAGAGAAAGGTGTCGTATTTATGTAACACTGGCAACACGTAGTTTAGCATTACATTATTGTTTTTTCAAAATGATCAGATGACATCCATGAAAACTAAAGCTATCCATGAAAATCAAGTATGAAACTCCTAGAAGGGAAAAAAAAACCTAATGTCACTATCCAAAAAAAGAAGAAAAGCTTAAGCTGAGACTTTCCACAAGAGGGGTGATTTTAAACACATAGAGACATTACTTTTAAAATTCTCATTTGCACTGAGCAGTGATGGCCAGCTGAGGACAGCTGAAGAGATTGTTTCAGGGGTTTTGTGATTTTTTTTGTTTTATTTTAAATAAAACCAAAAACTTCAGAGTAGCTGAGAGCTATGGAAGTTTTTTGAATGTCTATGGGTGGGTTTGCAAAGTTTTCATTCTGTGCAAAATATCCCCAGTGTAAGTGTTTAGGGAATCCAGCTGTGAGAGAGCAGTTGGTCTGTTACAAAATGAGACTCATTACATCTGTCTTCCTGTTAGGTTAGAACTTGTATTCACAAGTTTCTTTACTCCAGGAATGTGAGTCATTCTACATAGGTTTATTAGCCTGAGCATCCCTGTTGTACTCCCAACAGGAGTCCCTCAAAGCTTGCTAGGAGACTGCCCAGGAAAGATTCCAAGGAGGCACAGCTAGTTTAACACACCTTAGTCTGAACAACTGTTACCTGAATTGTTTGCCTTATGTTTATCCAAGGAAGCCTGTGTTGCCTGGTTTCCTGAAATTTCCTAACTCACAGGTCCAGAGTGGCAGCCCACAAGGGAGCCCTTCGATAGATGCTCAGTTAGCTTAAAAAGAAAAGAATTTTTTGACCAGTCAATGAAAATGAGTGCTTAAGGAGGGCTTAGAGAGAAGCCTTGAATTCAGCATGAAGTTGAGAAAGAAGTTAAATGAAAAGAAGTGGGACCAGGTGACAAAAATAGCAGAATTTAATAGAGAGAAAAAAAAAAAAAAAAGGAAAGAAAAGGAATTTATTTGAGCAGATCTGCATCCACTCCCCATGGTAAGAGGGATGTGAGGTGCAACTCAGTAAAGCCTGCTGGTGGTATGAAGCATCTGGGAGCACTAAAACTGTTGTGTGACTTCAGGAAAAGAAATTCACAGAACTTGGAAGGTGAGAGGAATTATTTAGAGAGAGAGAGAAATGCCTTACCACCCTACCATGTGGATTTCCACCACAACCCTATAGAACAATAGTTCCACCAATTGTTCCACCAGAATAATAAAAAACATTCACTTGGCTCCTAATGAGGGAGGGAAAGCTATAGATACATGTCTCCTTCAAAAAACAAGCAGAGCTGTCCTGAATTAGCTGGAAGGAAAAATGAAACACATTGAAAAGGGTTTATACCAAAATACATGACACTTACAGACTGATATAAACATAAAGACTCAGAAGAACTCAGAAATTCAGAGATCCATTTACAATGTCAGCCTGTATTTCACATTCAATTTGAATATAACAAACTGTATTAGCTGAAGCATTATTGTTTACTAATCCTTGTGGATACAGACAAATGAAAATAATTTTCATTGACAGGGTAACTGGCTATTGTGGCAATTTTGCTTCTTCATTCATCAGCTCTTCATTCAGCAGGAAAACTGCAGGTTTTGTTTTGGAATAGTAAATCTGTTGTTATTAATTGTGATTGGCAAATCTTAAGTGCAGCAGCATGGAGCATTTCAAATACTGTCACGTTCACTTAAGAAGTCTTTCAGCAGCGATTTAAAGCTTGACAAGGTACTCATTTCAGTTATCAAAACATAGAGCCAAAGATGCTTTTATATCCTGTGCTGACAGAAACAAAGCAGCATGAACCAAGGATTGCTTGTGCTTTGATAATTCTGGATTCTTGGTTTGGGGCTAGCAAGTGATTTGTGGCATCATCTTCTCCTTCTTTCCTCTAGACAGAGGAAAAATCTGCAAGCTTGCAGACTGGCTCCAGACCTGTCATGGCTCTGAAGACAAAAGAGCCCTCTGGTGCAAAAATACAAGTCATTCTTTAAGGAAACTCATAGCCCATTATAATTGAAACAAAGAGCTCATTTCTTCTGAAATAGTTGAAAACTTGGCAGATTTTAGCAAGTATCTTTAGTTGACTGTGTCCCTTTTTATTTTTGTTCAGCCTGGACTCTGATGTCTTGTTCAAATGCTATAAACAAGTTTTAACCTCTTGCAATTTTTGAAACGCCAAAGAAAAATACTGTGTCATTGTCTATAGACAAAAGTCAACACAGATCAATCCAATGGTTTTTAAGGCAGGTCTATAATTATTGTCACATTCAGTTACAAAATTTAAGTATTTTTAGTTGCTTCCTTAAAGGTAGACAAACCTGTAAGTACAATGTCACTGCTATTTGTATCACTTAAACTTAAGTGAATTTGGCTTTCAGTTCCTTCCCTTCATGTTTCAGTGACCACTCTAGGCACCATTTTGAGACTGGAAATATAGAGGTATATTTTAAGTTGCCCTTTTTATATGATGTTCTTCATTATAGAGATCAGTCAAAATAATATACTTTTTTTTTTTTACTTGTAAGATACAGGAGGGTAAAGCTGTAATGTAACTGGATAGGCTCAATTAATATGAAAGTGTATAAACTACAAAGTGGGGTTTTTTGTTCTTCATTATTAAAAAAAAAAAAAAGGACAGACAGTGCACTGAAATGCTTTGGCTTCCTACCCAATATACCCACTGAATCTGCAATATACTGTGACCACTAAGAAGGCAGAGACTTTTAGGTTATCTTGGTCATTCTGCTATGGATTATATTAAAAGAAAATGCTTCTGACTCTGAAGTCACAATTCAGGCATGAGTAGTTAAGATAATATCTGTTATCTCCAAGTTGTCGTTTTATGTCTAAAGATGAAGCAAATTCGTAGATTCAGACTGTGGAGGATTGCGATTGTGCTGAAGTTTAGTGTCACGGCTTCTGAATTTGTTCTTTTCCTTTTGCTCATCCTAGAAAACTAAGTGGCTAAATCTCTGTGTTTTGCTTCTTTTGAATATTACCTTCTGTCAATTGGACAGAAATCTAACTCTAGGCGGCTCTGCTTGGGCAGGGTGTGTTTGGACAAGGTCCCTTTCTACTTCAAAGAGTGTGAGTGATGTATGATTAATGATATGCAGTCTTTGCTTGACCTTTGTGCTGCTCTACAGAATTGCCATTTTCCTTCTCTTCAGCCATGGTATTGTTGCTACTCCCTCAAATTTTGCCCTTATTAGTATTTGCCAATATTGGGAACATGCCATATGAACTCTCAGAGAAGAAATTTGGGGGTTCTAAAACCTTTACTAAAACCTTCACTGAGATCAACTGAATCAAGTTTCTGCAATAGTCTGATGATTTTTTTACTTGCTGAGAATGTGGTTTAATCTCCTGAAGGTTTTCTATTAGCTTCCTATTAGGGGCTTTTGTTACAAAACACTCTAGAGAGCACTCTGCTCTCGCCAGTACTGGAGAAAATCAATGATTTAAGAAACAGAAGTTCAAGATGTAGAGTTATTCCCAACCCTTTTTGTATACTAGATCAGTTTTTGAGACAGGTGAAATGCTGCATAGTTTTTTGCCTAGGACTTGCAGAAGAATGTTTTAGGGGATTTTGTTTTGAAGGCAGCCTCTCAAATTTTGCTTCAGAATATAGTGATGAGCTTATTTAATATAATAGAATTCAAGTGAATGTTGACAAAATAATGAAGTTAGAGAAAACTACAATGTTTTGTATTTGATATGAGAGACACCATAAAGACTTTGTCTATGTCTTATTACACTCTGCTCATTTTGCTTTGAATTTTTCTGTAAGAGAAGGTATTTCTGAACTAGCCTGGCAGGATTTTAGATTATGCAGGTAAACATGCTCTGTTTTGTTTGGTTTTTGGGGTTTTTTTGCTATAACAGAAAATATCTTTTAAATGGCTGAATCATTCAAGATTTAATCACTTCTTAGTGATTGCAGCAAAACAAATATTCACTATAGTTTTATAAACAGAATTTGACCATAGGATAATGAGCACTTGAAGTATTACCTGCAAAAATATAATTTTCTTCAGAGATCTTAATACACTTGCTTAACCTAGCAAAGTTATGAAATGGGTGATGTTAAAGCATCACTGGTGGGCCATTTCTTTATCCCCTTGTATTTGTTTAAAATGCTGGTCACAACTGGAAGTTTTGATTGGTCATCAGTGGTGTCAGTAATGGCCAATTATGCTGATAATACCTGGTAAATGAGCAAATCTTACTGTTTGCCTTGTGTAAATTACATTTCATAAGAGCAATAAAAGAGCCTCCAAGCCTTGGCACTTCAAAGTCGTTATAATACTTCTCAGATAGTTAAAGCTGCTCAGAATTCTCAGTCCTCTTCCTTGTATTGCCACCCAAGGTGTGATATAATCCTCCTGAAATGCACTGCCTGGAGTCTGCTGTTGCTTAATAAATTACTCCATCTTGCTTATCTCACTCTCAGCATATCCCTATCAGCAGGAAACCATTCTGCTGTAGCAACATCCTTTCTCAGTGACATTTTCTCTCAATTAACTGTACAACAATCAAATATTTAATATTCAGAGGAAAACTCTGAAATCATTCTGGAAAAATTGTGTTAGAAATTAATTATATCTTCACATGTGATATTTAGTGGTGAAACCTGATTTATTTTTCTGGGGGTTTTTATGTTTAGAAATACAAAAATGATCCAGTATAAAGGCTTTAGGACTGGGACCTAGTTCCTAATTTGGTCTCTGCACCTGATCTAATGGCTGACCACATAAACTTTATTTAATATCTTAGATATCAGTTCTTAGTTGTAAAATGGAGATATTACCCACCTTCCTTCATAAAAGCATGTTTTATATCTTCCGATAGAAGGCAAAAGCTTAAATGCCAGTCTCATTAATTAACAATTTTAATTTCTCTTCAAAGTAATGTCAGTCTTGACATATTCATGTAGCAAGGGGAACAGGCTTGCTGAGCCTAAAATGCTCAGCACTGAGCTGTGAAAATGAAAAGTCAGATACCAAACACATTAGGAAACAAACTACATACACCAGCAGGTTGATTTGTGACATGATAGTTCCACTATAAAGTATAAACGCCCCAAATTCTCATGTTATTGTATTAAATCTAGGTTAGTTGACATTTGCCTTCATAAAGTCATCTGTCTGAAATGGGGACTGCAGCCCTGTGGTAACCAAGCTCCTTTGCATGTCCAGTGGTTTGGCCAGCCCTCTTGACAGCATCAAAAAATGAGTACATTTTGGCCATCACGTCCTGTGTCTCAATGGTATTTGGAAACCACAGATGGTCACTGGGACTGACAGCATGTACTGAGAGTTGTTGTCATGTGTACAGCACACATTTGTAGGCCTTGGATGTAGCTTTATGTCCTTTCAGAGGTTTGATTGTCTCTTTTTGAAATCGTAAATCATGCAAGGAATAACCATGGTCCAAGTGAAATGTTCTGTAGTGTGGGCATTTGTTTGCAGCAGTGTGATATCACTAGTGTGAAACTAGCAGGGGATATGCTTGGATTTTCCCCTAATTTGAAGTTAAGATTCAGGCAGTTCTCAGAGGCATCTTAAATAATGCATTTCTACATCTTCTCTGCATGTGGTTGCTTGAGTAATAGCGCTGGGTACATGAGGCAGTATATTTAGAGATTTTGTGTCTGATATGCCGCCTGTGAGGAGGTGGAGAGTGAATGGCAGTGTGAAAGCCCAAAAACCACCTTAATTGCCTAGGACTAGCCTGATTGACTGTGAGATTGTAATGTCTGTCTGTCTGTACTATAAACGCTGATCAAGACCAAACGAGGCAAAAGGAAAGTAAAATTAGATGTCTTGGCATCTGTCCATCATTCTGTGTTCCTTTCAAAAACATCCTAAGGTGGTGGATATTTTACTCAGAACAGTTTCTTTAATTGCTATAATTTCTAATATGACAATATGCTATAGTTGGGTAAAGACTGGGTAGGTTAGATTCAGATTAAGTAATCGATTTTGACTTTTCAGTGTTCACCTGTGTATAATAAATATTTAATTGAGGAAACGAAGAAGAACAATTTAGTCAGGAACTGAGTGTTTCTTGCATGGAGGAGTAATGTAACCCCCATTTTTATCTTCAAAGATGTTTAGAAGATGAAGAGGCAAGTCTTGCCTGTCCCGCTATTTGATATTCCTGCACAGGAGTTTACACTTAAATTGACAATTTCAGCTGTTTAAGGTAGGGAGGAAGTGAGAAATGAGTTTTAGCTTTATTAAAAATACTCCCCCTGTGCTTGGGATGACAGCAACTTCATCCACAAACTGATCAGCCTTTTTCAGCTGAGGACATCCAAGGCACCAGGTAAACATGGGTTTTAAAGGGAACCCATTGTAGTTTGCTCTTGCTTTTCTGCCCTGTGAGGAGTCCCTCCTCTGCAACAGCTGTGCCATAGCTGTATCCACCCATGCAGATCCACTTCACAACACCAACTGGTCGGTAGGTGCCAGGAAAATTGCCTGAAAGCTGCAAAGACAGGAGTAGCAAAGAGGTTTTCAAACTGCTGGCAGGAGAGTCTCCCTTCTTCAGCAGCTGAGGGTTTTTTTCCTCAGACCTCTTGTAATATTAAAGGAGTAGACCAAAATTAATACAGAAAGGAAACAAAAAATGCTATCAAATTATTTTTTTTTAACTAACCTGTTCATCTCCCTGATTGTTGAGATGAAGGACCAGTCTCAGCAAATATGGTAAAATGAGAGCAAAATGAGGGTTGTTGTGGGTGTTTTGTTTGTATTTTTTTTAATTTAGTTGGCTTCCCAGCATGCAAATTAAGGGGCTTACCTTCATTATAGTGACATCCTGGTGTAGGAATCTCCTGCTGCTTAATTTTTATTCTTCCACTGTCAACAGTGGAGGGAGAGATCTTAAAGTAGGACTTCACCTTTTCAGCGTTTTTGACGTTAATGAGATGGGACTGGGTTAACAATGTGTGATACTTCACCTACCAGGCAAAAGGGAGATGAAGGAACACGTGTGGTTTTGGCTGAAGACTCTTCTTCACCCACCCTAGGACAGAGTAAAGGCAGTGATGAAGGGGAAAGAAAATCGTCTGCAAACAGGCTGTTAAGGAACAGTGAGAATAAATCTGTGGAGTGGGGTGTTCGTTGTTCGTGCCCAGATATACTTGGTAATAGAACATTTTTAGCTATAAGCATTTGCCTCCTTCTTACAATAGCTTCTTTTATTTCTGTATCCCCAAAGAGGAGAATCCTCACTATCCTGTAAAGTCACCTTTGAAGTTGCTTTTCACTACTGAAAAACCCGAGTTGTGATCTTAAGCGGGGTGATAGCTGATTTGCAGTGAAAACCAGGTTATTTGACTTTCAAACATAAGCATTAGTATTAGCGATTTTCATCAATAAATGGCATTATTGCATTTTTCTCTGTGAAACTTAAAAGGATGAGGGTTCCATTCTGTCCTCTGTTCACTGTCATAATACTATATTAGGTCATCTGAGTTTCAGAGATCACTTTGATAATAACATTACAGGGCGTATCTGAAGTGGAATTTTAGTCTAAATTTTAAAATGTGTTATTTAGGAACATAATTAGAGCTGCTGCACTGGTGATGATTGAATTCTCCAAGGTTAGGAGTTCACTGCAGAGAAGTATTCTGAAAATTAAAGGATAACTAGAATTAGTGACATGAAAACTGAACTAAGGTATCTGAGATGCCTGTGATTCACTTGCCTCTGAAGTGGTCAGGGGTCACTCTGTACTGCTGGATGCTTGAAAATCTTGGAAGAACAGATTTATAACACAGTTCATAATTCTTTTACAATTCAAGCAAAAATATGTATTTTTAGTATGTGCTCTTTTTTAAAAATTCCCTTCACCCCCTAAAACCTTGACTGATAGAATTATGTAGAGGTAAAAAGATTATGGGGAAAACCACTTGTCAAAAGATTTGGGGGCTTTACTGGAATAAGTGCTTGTCCTTATGGTCTCACTGCATTGTTTTGTGTTTTGCTTGGTTCACAGTTGCTCAGTTTCAGCCAAAGGGGACTCTCTCCCTCATATTTATAATGTCCTCTCTGACAGGCTCTTAGCTAAAGCCACACTTTAATACCTCATTAATGACATGTTTAGCTTAATGTTAATTTTACGTACAGATGGTCTGTTTTCAGTCCATTGTGCACAGTTCTCTCTGCTGTCCCTGAAGGTGCTGCGTAGAACCCTGTCAGTAGTGTATGGAAAGACCACACTAAGCAAACTGTATGTGACAGTCACACATACATTATCTTCTTAGCCACTTATGAATGTGTACCAGAGATGATAATTGTGGCTGATTGCTTGAGGCTTCACAGCATTTGAATCCAGCCATTAGTAATTGAGAGATTGGGTCTCAGCATCTCTTGAAATCTAATCTAAATGTTGCCAGTGTGTAAGGTTATTTGTTAAGATCCAGTGCCAATATCCTCTAAAATAATAGCAAGCATCTATCACTGTGATGCATTCCCAGTGGCTGCAAATAGCGCCTTTACACGGGCATGCCATCAAGTGCAATCTTAAAAGCACACATCACGTCACAATGCTCCTGAAGAGGATCCCCAGAAGCTCCCTGTGTTCCTTGCAAATGCACATTGAGCTCTAATCTGTGTTTGTCTCCGTGTGTGTGTATATCAGTAATTATATTGTCGTATGTGTTAAAAGTGGCTACAAAGGATTATCTGGTCAGAGGTTTTTTTGGGTTTGTTTTGGTTTTTTGTTTTTGCAAAGAGCTGTTGGTAAAATTGCTAGGCTTATTGCACAATTATTTATGATTATGAAATTGAATGGCCCTGTATTTAGTAACCCCAAAATTAAATTTGAAACCCTGCTAAGTCTTCTAATAGACCAATGCATTTCAGCAGTATTAATGCAGTATATCATGAGAGGTGGACAGCAAGCCTCACAGTTCCAATGTGGTCATACTTACAGATATCAAAAGATGCACTTTCAAATATCAAGACTTGTAGTATAAGACTAGTAATTATTCATCTAAGAGCTCCCAGTAACTTCAGCAAATACTAGTAGATGCCTCCATTTTCATTTTAGCTGCAGTCATTGCTCCTCTTTTGTTATGGCAGCAGAAGAGAAAAACAAAATATCCTTTGTGATACATTTTCCAGAACTTTTAGAAGCACTGTAAAGGCTACCCATCCCCTCTCTTTCTGTTGATTATGTTGTACAAGTCACTACAGTGTATTGGCCTTATAGTAATGCACACTAATGTTTGTAACATTTTCTTTTATCTCTTGTGAACTTTGATTTTCAACTGAAAATATATTTTGCTAATTCCACAGAAAGCCAGAATCTGACCAGTGCAAATTTGCTAATATCTGAAATAAGTCACTAAGCTTGAACCTGGGCCTAAAAGCCAGGAATTGATTCCTATAGGTCTTGAAGATTCATCCTGTAAATACTACATAATAGGAATGAAAATCTGATTAATGCATGTTATTGAAGCATCACAGATACCAGGAGAAGCTAGACCACAGCCATTTGCTAAATGGTGATATGACATATTTCCCTTCCCAACTCTTGCATTTTTGCCACCATTTAAGCAGGATGGGTGGAAAGAAGCGATTTATTGTTGTGAAGGGAATTATAAATATACTATAACTAATATGTTATGCTAACATCACTTTAATCAGGTAATTATTAAAGGACTGTTTGGCCTTTAAGGACATTGATTTAATGGGAATTAATTTAATGATTGAACACTGTTTGTGTAACATTATCATTGCTAGTGATGCAGAAAATTGGAATCTCAGCTCAGCTGAAAAGAGTTTAGACTTTTTATTATCACATTAGATCCCATTCTACTGGAATGTAGTTATTAGACCCTTTTTTATACTTTCAGTATATATTTAAATGTTTGGGTTTTATATAAAAATATCTGAATGGAAAAAGTAAGTTAAAGTTTTTGTCATTGTACTGTTCTCCTTTTTAACAGAGGCTTGAATTTGTGCTTAAAATAGCCTTAAAGAAAGTCCACTAGGTTTTGGTTTTGACTTGCTGTTGCTTCTCCCATGAAACAAATTTTCTCTGTTTTCATTCTCTGCTTTCTTCTCTGCAAACCTGATGATTTTTGTAGGAGGAATAGAGCTGGGTTTATGGAATAGTTTTACAACTGTAGAGACAAAGCAGCTTTTTTAAGTAGCAGCAGACAGAGCACAGTTCTATCTAAATTATTCTGAGGCTGACTCCTGCACTGTATAGTCACAGCTTAATGGAAATGGTGAACATTTTAAAAGGAGTGTGTTCAGTACCTGAGGGTTAAGACAGGGTTAAAGCCGACCTTTATAGTTACAGCTCCCATTTACCTAAAGGTATGTTGTCTCTGGATGCCCTCCTTGATTTGCCCTTAGGAGTGCTATTGTCACAAATTATTTTTCATCTTCGCAGTGCCTCTAACTTCTGTTGTATATAAATTAGACCCAGGGAGAAAAGGGAGGCATGCAGTGAAGTGGTGCGTCTGACAGACTGCTGCAAATAGATTAATTTTCAAACAAAATATGACTCAAGGATGTCTGACAGTTCCTGCTGTATCTTGGCAGAATTTTCCAAGAGAGCCTGGTGGCCAAATGATTAGCCCTCTGTCACTAGAAGCCGTTGCAGTAGACACAGCAAGTTAGGCAGGCTGGGTATTTGAAGACTGATAGAAAAATAATTTGATAATAGACATAGCAGAGACTCAAACTTACAAACACTGTAAGTTACTAACCCAGTGGTCAACGATGCTGGAGTAGGCTGAAATGCTGTGCACTGAACAGCACTGGCCCTTTTCTTGATACTAGAGGATTTTCTAGCTTTGGAGAGGATATTTTCAAAGAACGTGACTGAAGAACCTGTATTTCAAGCAAAATAGTTTGTGTGGAGGCTTTTGGTCAATATTTTGGATACTCCTATTCGTCCATCAGGTCGTATGTCAAGGCCCTCTGACCAGATTTATGAGATGAGTTCTCTGGGCTGTAACTTGATAAGAGCTTTGTGGCACTGCCACTGGTCCTTGATTAGCCCCAACATTTGAAATCTCAGCATGGGTAATCTCTTTCTATTAATGAGAAAACAGAGCTGAGCAATGAGCCTTAGTATGTGAGTCAAATGCCAAAGGCATATCCAAACAGATACACAGCAGTAGCAAATGGAGGATTTTCAGAGGGAGTTTTCAAGATATGAAATGGAGCTTGGAGGTGATTGCTGGCCAGCAGTAACAGAGGGTGACAAGGTAGCACAGTAATCTCTCCTTCAGATTGGCGCCGGCTCGTGCCTGGCCTCCTTGGTAGGAGGTTGGGGGAAGCCTACATCTGCCTGCCCAAAGTTCTGCATATACCCTCAGGTTAGCTGGCTTCCAGAGCTGTTGATAAGGATCTTTAAGGATGTATAAGATGCAGCTTCTCAAACTCCTTCACAGATTTCAGATAACTAGAAGTGATTTGAAATAAGCCTGAAGGACAGAACTGGTAGTCTTGGATTTTCTCCCCGTCACATAAAGGGGAGAAATAAATGAGGAGAGCTTTCTTTTGTGCATCATTGCCTCCCTTCTGGGAGTGCAATGAGGGCAGTGCTTCCCACCCAGCTGAAAGAAAACAATCTTCCAGGGAGAAAATGTAATGAGATTAGTCAGGGGATCATTACACTAACAGCAAAAAATGGCAAAAGTAAGTGATTGTTTAGTTCAGAAATAAGACATTAAGGGGTGAAAAAATTAACCAGAGCAACAAAAGACAAAGTGAACACATTCTTTAATTGCCTACAGACCAGCAGAAGAAATCTGAATAATAAACAAGAACAGTTAGACTCAGAAATATAGAATTGGTCTTCACGGTGTTTCTGGAATCTAGTAGGAACATATGACACTTTGAAATACTGAAAGTCAGATGGACAAGGTGGGCAACAGGGGAAGAAGGTGTCACTATGTCAAAACAACATTAGGTATTTCAGAGAGAATTTGGAAAGAACTGATCTTGATTTTTTTCTGTATGGCTGTGTGCTAATGGCTGGAGCACAAAATGAGATGGGAGACTGACTGCTGTAGAGTGCAGGATGGCTGGCATGTCCTTAGTGCGTGTCTGTAACGGGTAAGGGGGAATGTGAGGTGTGACAGGGACATTCAGGGTGAGTGATGTGTGTTTCAAGCCTCCAGCTGCCCATGCTGAAGCATCTGGAATGCACATCTAGAGCATGTTGAAAGGAAAAGGAACACTGATTGCACCAAAGTGTTAAATGCTACAAACTTCAGAAAAAAATTACATGGGGAGCAAGTGTGCAGAGAGGTGAGGCAGAGCTGAGAACAACAGGAAAGAGGGCACTGAAAACTTTATTAGGAGGTATAGAAACCTTAATGGTATTAGTGCATTAGGTGAAGGTGATACTATTCAAAATCATTATGCTGGAAAGGCAATAAATACTTCTCTTCTGTGTTTGTGAAAAAAGAAAATTAAATATTTTCTGTGTAGTGGAGGTTAAATGGCTGCTACTAACATCAGACAGTTTCAAATCAGCAAATTCAAACAAATTTCACCCAAACATTTAAGAGAGTTTGCAGTGTAGCTTCCAAGATTTCTGTTTGCTGATTTAGGTCTCAGAACATGGGGCAGGTTTTAGAAAGATGACAAAAAAAAATTTGTTGTAAACCTAAAGATCAAACTCAATTTCAATTCAAGTTTTTCTTCCATCTTAATATATGGATGTAACAAGTTGAAAGACTTAACAAATATAAACAGACACTTAACAATTTTAAAACACATAACCATTAAAAAGTCTACGCATGACTTTTACTATTTTATTTTTTTTAAGTTATCTTTGGGATTTGATGGACTTTTTTATAATAACTTCAGTAAAGAAAAAAAATTGGTTCCTTTCCAATCCTACTACTTCCAATGAACTCAAAGAACAATTCCTAATATATTTGGAGTATTTTTACAGTATAGTAATAACATTTAGATTCAGTGCTCTCACTTTAGGAAGTAAAGACCTGAAGAAATGTTTCATGTGTGAAACAGAATATCTGAACTTCTCTTTTCATACATAATTATTTTTTTTTTAATCACTACATTTTAATACAAACCAAATGGTAGAGGAGGAACAGGTGGTGTGGTGAGTAAAAACTATAGCTGGCTCTCGAACTTCTCCACACCTTGTAAGATTTGGCTGCCAGCCCTGCCTCATGATCAGTTCCTTCTCCACTCTCAAACCCCTGCAATCTGCCAATATTTGCAAGGATAGGGAATTCAGCCACTGATTTACAAGCTTATTTGGAAGTCATTACCAATTCAAGGGGTTGTATTCTCCTGTAGAATAATTCCTCGTGCCTGCTGTGGTCAATGGTTGTTAACTTCAGCACAAAATGTAGTATTACAAGCTCAGGTTATGGCATGCCAGCTTAAATGTTATGGAAACGAGTACATGCAAAGTTCAAGGAAGAATGGAGAAGTATGGATGAAAAAAATGAAAATAAAGGAAGAAAAATTCATGATGAGAGCTTTCCCGACAACTTCCAAGCTGCATTTACTTCACAGCTGGTAGAAATAGGTATAGGCGTCATTGACTGTAAAATATTTTTTTGTCCTATACTGAATGGAACATTTCCAGTTGAAAATGGGAGAGATTTTATATTATCAAGAAAGTTTTTAACAGTACAATAGCAATAGCTAATGCCCTGAACGATTCTGCCTTTGAAGAGCTCTGCTTTGCAGAATTTTGCAAAGATCACAGAGCTCAGTCAAACTTTAGGTTTTGTTTCCCATGGCAAAAAAAAAGCGGAAATATAAAATGCCTTTTCCTCTTTGTTAATACAAACTGCTTCCCTTACACCCACTCTCTATTAATGTGCCTTTCACAAAGAAAACAGAAGACATGCATTGATCTAAACTGTTTGCAACAGACATCTACACTTCTTTATTTATGGAAATTGCAGATGCACAGCATAATTGATGTGACTGTTGTAACAGGCTAAAGGCTAAATTGCAGACAACTCCCAGTCCTTTGTGCTTTTTTACCAAAGGCCAATACTTCAGTGAATGTGGACAGAATTTTTGTAAGAAAAAGCAAAATCAAAATCTGTCCTGAGATAACCCACCCTATTATTTCTTCGCCTTCCTTTTCCAAGCATAGTTGAGATTCTTGCTTTCAATCTTGATAGCATTACAGTTCCTCAACAAAACAGTCACAATTAACATATTTTTCATGGTTCCTTAAATTATCTAGAAAACTCCTTACACAGAAATACAGCTCATTGCAGTTTTTCTTCAGGCAAACAATTGACAAATCCCTGAGACCAAGATGCTTAGGAAGAGAACCTATGCATTTTGGATTCTTCAAATTTAGTCCAGAATTATAAAACACCAAGATCTCACCAGGCTCTGATCCTCAAATTCCCTATTTTGCCCATTTGTCCTGTGATTTCAACCCTCCTTCTTACCTGTAATCCTCTCTTTTGACTTGAAGGAACCTTTAAACTGACTGCTAATGAGGGAAAATAATTTTTAAAAAAGAGAAAATGTGTATGGTAATAGCATAGTTTCCCATTTTATCTTCTGAGTTGGGTTTTTGCTGATATTTATGTCTGTCATAATTATGCATTATGTTGTTTGCATTGTCAAGACAATGCATTATTTTTCCTACTTTCTATTTAGCTTGAAGCACTTGGAAAGAAATGTGAATAAACAGAAATTTATAAGATAAGTTGCAGTCTAAGCCTGTCATCTGAAGTAGGCCAGCATTAAAATGGTCTAGGATTGATGAAGGAGAGCTGCATTAGATGAGAGTGGGAGGACTAAAAGTAATTTCTTTCACTGTGACTTCTACAGTAATTCAGCTTTTTCAGAAAACTCCCAATAAGATTGATTTTTCTAGTTCAGTTTACCCTGGAAAATATCTTTCCCTTCCTGCACATGCAATCCAAAAATTTTAAAAGCAGATTAGATTTTTTTTTTTTAAGTGATTTTAGCACACATCACATGTCAGGTGAATTACGCTAGGAGCTGTAGTCACAACATAGGTGCTATACAAGTAGTGGAATTTTGTGCTGCTGTTATACCCTCCTGCCAGTGTATTGGAAAGGCCATGAGAAATGATAATACAGCCTCTGTGTTCATTCGAGATCTGTCTCTTAAGGTGACAAAGCAACCCCAGGACTGCTGAGTGTCTTCCTTGATTTCCATTTGTTTCATGGGTGGGGCTCAACACTTTTAAGTGCTGCTCATCGTGCCCCAGCAGTAGAGCTTTTTACTGTAGCCACAACCAGTGTGCTGAGCTCCACTGATGAATTTTGCTGTAGGAATCAGGTGTCATAGAACAGATTTTTCTCTGGTCATCAAAGTGTGTCTGCATTGTACCAGGTGGCCCCTTTGCCGTTAGGGGTTACTAAGCTTTGCTGGTATGATGTGAAAGACAACAGCAGGCAAGGATTTGTTCCATGTTCTTGGCTCCCTCCTCCTTTGCACCATGTGTCCTGTGTGTAGCCTCTTGTGACAAAAACATGTTGTGATCCATAAAGATGTCAGTGCACTTGAAACTCATCCTAGATCTTGGGAAGCAGAGCTCAGGGAGGTTTGCATGTCTGTCCCTCCTGCATGCTAATTTAAAGTGGAGGATAGTACCTTTTAAGTCTGTAGTTCTCTCTCATGGTAATGTTGATGGAAAACCAGTGATTGTTGCTCTCCTGAGTGACTTGGTACTCTTCTGCACTGAGAAAATGTGGATTGGGACTGAAACAACACTTCAGAAAGTTTTATTCCCAGAAACAAAACTGGGGACAGTCAAGAGGTTTCTTAAGGTGACCTGTCATGGTGTAGGAAGTGTCTTAGCAAACAGTGCAATGGAACAAGACTGTATTGCATTAAGTCTCCTAATAGATGCCAAAGAAATGATACCATGGCAGTAACAGATCTCCTTTGATTTTTGTTTCTTTTCTTCTTCCACTGGGAAAGGTGGAGTTTCCTGCCTTTACTGCTTAAAAGTCATGCGCCTATGCAGCTGTGGTGTCAGCCCTGCTTTAGAAATGATGGTTTAAGAAGCCTCAGTACAAGGATTTTTAGAGGAGTGAGGGATTAGTTTGACATGCATTTATTGTACATGTACTTCGATACAAGCTTTGTGCTCAAGCTTCATTTATTGACTGCTGATGTGCAAGGTACAACTGTGAATTAGAAACAAGACTTCACAAACACCTGGGTGAAATAAAAGCACTTGGGCTAAGCAGCATTCATGGGTTTTAAAGTCTATTTTTAACATGGGGGCAGGGGGGGGGGGGGGAAGAAAAAAAAAAAAANNGGGGGGGGGAAGGAAAAAGTAATACTGAATAGTGGGGACAATCTTAATGATATATGGGAAAGATGTATGGACAGTAGGGAATGCTGTGGCTGAGGGATCTATAGTGGCTTTCATGTTCTCTTGATTCACAGGATCCTCGCTTGAACCAGAAGGCAGGTGTGTGAGTTTCAATGGTCCTCTCTATTCTGACATTTAATATCGATTCACAAATGTGAGAATTTAAGAGTTTTACTCATTAAGCTGAAAAATGAAAATGCAAGGATGTCCAAAAGATCATTGGCTTCTTCTCAATCACACTACCCATTTCAATTAAGTATGAAAATTATGGGCAGAGATTGGCACTTGGAAGTTAAAAGGACAAACAGCCTTTTCTGATAAATTAATATAATCGTCTGCTCTTTTCATTTTATTAAAAAATCATTTTTAAAGAAAGTATTTCAAAGACATTGCAAAAACTGTTGTAAAGTAGAAATACTCTATTAAAAGTAATTTAAACTTTATGCAGCAGAGAAACCCAGATCTTCAGATGTTGAAGTTAGCGTTCATCTTCGATAATCCTTAGACTGAAATAATATCTCCCAATCTGATCAACAGATTCTTATTTCAGACAATTACATGGCATCTTGGAAATAAAAGAAAGCTTATTTCCAATAGTGTAGGTCTAACAGATTTTATATTTCAGTTCTGGAATTCTCAAAAGGCAAAGAATTTCAGTGTTTATATATCAAAAGTATAAATTAAGGGAGTCAATTATTATTTCATATACGGTACAAGTCTACATCACTGATGCAGGAAAAAGGTTTCAAATTTGTATGGCAATGTGGAGTTCCCAGTGTTTTGTGTAGGTAAGAAATATTCTGAACAAAGCAGTAAGAGGATCCTTAATAGACAACATTGATTAAACATCCAGTTTATGTACACAAGTGAAAATTGTTCTTGGAATGGAAATAATTGTAATTTCTATTCCCTTTAAACCTACTTGCTGTGGAAACATTAGGGAGTTTTTTACATAACTAAAAACCAAACTACACACAGATGACTGAATTGGTAACAAATTGTTTTTGCAAATCCCAGGCATTGTACCATCATAAGACTTTGCATCTGAGAAAGCTACCTCAAAAAGAATGTCAGCTTCTCAAATTGCTGAGTGTAGAGGGAAAGGAAAAGGGTGAGCATCTTGAGCAGTTGACTGTGGGTGTTTGCTGCGTTCACCTATCCCCCCTTAGTTACTTGTAGCTGTGACAAAACGTACTGCAGACAAAAGGGGGATTTAAAAAAAGCAAAATTTCCCTCTGTCTAAAAATCTGACATTCATATGTTTTTAACAGAAAGAGCTCTCACAAATACTCCAAACCAGTGTGTTTTGGGCCAGCTATTTGAATAAAAACTGCTGCTTTTCATGGCTAGCATTACTGGGCTCTGGTCACACAATCGATAGTGTGCAGCTCATCCTGGGAGACTTAATTGTTGCTTGTGTTCTGTTTCCATGGCAGTTGGATCTTAAAGGAAAACAACAATGGGAATACAAAATAATGTTTGCTTTCTTCATCAATACATGTGATTTTTTTTCTCCTGCATGTCCAAGTTCACTTGCAGCAAGTTGTACACACATATATGGTTCTCACAAGCATCTGCCTGCCTACAGAACTGTGAAAAGTAATTGTGTTTTGATGGGATTTTTTTAACTTTATGTTCCCCAGAATGAAAGAAAAACTTAATTAAGGTTTATAGATAAGATCTCTAAGGAAGGAACATCGTAAGAATTTACTTTGGCTGCTTTTGTTCTGAGATCTGGAAGTCTATTTCCATTACTGGACAGGACTGGCAGACGAGCTGCAATTAAAGGCACAATAGCAAAAGAGATTAAACACGGGAATGACAACTGGCAGTGTGGGCTTCCTTCAGTGCTTTTTGTTGCATGGAAAGTGCAGCTCCAAATCCTGCTCAGTTCACTAAAGCATCAGGCTTTAATGAGCTGCTTTACGCTGTTAACCTTGGGGTCTGGTTATCCTGAGCGATGCATGAGCATTCCTCTGCCAAATGAAAACTCTTTCTTTTCCTTCTTCCCCACAGGAGGAGAGGTTCCATACACAACCCTGGCAACCCGACTGATGATGGGAGCCTGGTGGCTTTTTGCTTTGATTGTCATCTCCTCCTACACGGCCAACCTAGCAGCTTTCCTCACCATCACACGCATTGAGAACTCCATCCAGTAAGTTGATAAAGAATGATTCAAGGGAAAGGAGGGCGAACATAAATATACATATAGAGGGGTATAAATGTTCTACTTAAATGTGAGAAAAGGAATAAATTTTTATCCTGTGAAGTAGTTTGAAAGTTAGAAAAATAACAATATACCATAGACTGCCGGTCTCCCTGGAGACACTTTGTTTTTAGCATTGGAATTGTTGGCCTTTAGCAGATGCTTTTCCCTGTGGCAGACATACATATGTATGTTTGCACACAGATATATTTTGAAAGCAGCAATTGAGTTTGAGATGACCACACAGTATCAGTATTTGAAATGGGAAAGTATAAAGTGTCGCTGCATTCTACAGCTCTGCTTTCCATTCAGATGTATTCCACAATACTTGTGTTCTGAGACTTTGGTCAGGAAGAACCCAATGCTTCTTCAGTGTTTTCTTACCAAGGCAGAGATATGTTAACAGCAACAAACAGTAGCAAACTCATTTATAGTGAGTTAAACTTCATCTTCTGCTCCTAGGTGCCCTCTAACTACATACGCAGATCACATCCTTCTCTTTTTTCCATGTATTTGCTCTTTTGCTTCATGCCTCCTGAAAATGAATGTCCTGGTCTTCTCCTGTCCCTTTTGTGGTGAACTCTTTCTGTCACATCTTCCAGTCTTTTTTTGAAGATCATGTCATCTTTTCATACCACAGGAACCTTTCTAGGTCTCCTACCTTCTATCTCTGCCCTTTTGTACTCCAATATCCTCTCCTTCAGCAAGCTGCATGCTGAGTTATCCTCACTCCCATTGCTCCAGTGACATCCTTCACCTTCAAATGCTCACTCCTGGGTCAAAGCAAAGACTAGAAAATACAGTGAAGCTTTAGGTAGTCAAGCACTGTGGGGGACAGCCAGCCATTTTTACATAGCAGGTTTATCTTGAGGCTACAAGTCTGTGAAAGTATGTGAGAGTGACAAAATTACCCTTCCCTATATATCCTTCTTTGCAAAAATCCTAGAGTGACTTTAAAAAACGAGAGGCACATTTCACTGTATTTCTTCCTTCAGAAAGGTAGGAACCTGACCTTCAAGTCAGGCTCAATGCTGACCTTAGAGAAAATTCTGTTTTCTCAGTCCAGTCATTGGTTCAAGTCCCTGACTTGTGTGTGTCATCACCTAAGGTCTTTCTGCCTCTAGTTCAGCTGCTTTCAAAATCTCTCTGCAATTCCTCTTGAGACAGTGAGCCACTATCACAGACTGAGCAGGGGCAGCCTTGGCCTCCTGTGAATTCACAGGTCAGGATCAAGCACCACTGCGTGCCAGCAGTCACTGTGCTCACACAAAGGCACTTCTCCTCTAGGTGAGGATTTTCTATGTGCTACAACCAGTCCAGGCTTTCACATAGGCTGGTAAACATCTGCAACAGCAGACAAATAAACATCTGCAATAGCAGGCGAGTTTCATTTGCAATTGCAGCCCAAGTTGGACCCAAGAACAGAAGTGATACCTGACTTTGAGTGCATGGTTATGTCCTGACTCTGGAGTGATGGAGATGGAGGGAGAAGTTGGTGTCCCATGGCCCAAATTGCCCAGACTTTACCAGTCCTTATTCATTCCTAATTGGAAATTGTCTGTGCTTGTTATCCTTCCTTTCTGGGGTAACAACCATACCGCTTACATCTGTTAGAGGGTTACATACTCTAAGACAGAGACATGTAAAACAGACTAAAATCACATGAGCAAATAATTCCCCTGATACAGTTGTATTGTCAGTTAAATCAAGTTATCATTTTCTTTTGTGTTCTAAATAACAGATTTTGAGATCATGCAATGCTGCTGGAGTATTTTGACACAACCCTGTTTGGCTCTGTAGTCTCAATTATAATCCCTTCAAAATTTATATGAGAGTAAAATGATATTTTGTGTCAATGTTTGTCAACATTGATCTTGATATTTTGAGGGCAGTTGATTTTATTTATTTATTTAAGTTTAAAAATATTTAAATTTGGCTAAGGACTGTGAAGAAACGACATGGGAATTTATACATGCAAAATAAATTATAATGATATATTCACTCATTCAGGGTGTCCTTACAAGAATGAAATATGCTTCTGCATTCTGCTTTGAAATCATGTCCCTTCTAGTTTTGGAGTAGTCAAAAAAAAAGTTCAAATTACTGTGACAAATGTCTGTGTTTTCTTATGATGTGTAAAAAGAATAAAATATACCCAAACTATAATTTAATACATCTTCAGCTTTTCTTGTAGTTTATTATGATGTCACTAGAAAAGCCTCGGTGGAATTTTGAGGTTATTATGTACAGTTGGGACTACATTGGTCTTTGTGCTGTATTATTTATGGGCAAAGTCACTGAAAATGTTTTATTCAGTAGAAAATGTTGCAGCTGGAAAGCTCCTGGAATGAAAGAACAGACATTTTTCAACAGCACTTCCAGCTCAAAAATAGAGTAATTAGATGTGTTTAGTATCCATTAGGGAATGAAGTTATCCTAACTATGGTGTGGGTATAAAACTTTAGTTTACAAAACTGCCAAAATTGGAACTTAAACCAGCACATAAGAGAGAGAGTGTTTGTTTACCATGCTGAATTACTGCAAAGTGGAAAACATGAATAAGCAACAAAGAAAGAAGCTGATGCTCCTTTTTTTCCTATTTTTTTTTTTTTTTTGAACAGTTCAAATTGTACCTTGGGGAGCCTTCAAGGCCAGAATGGAAATGAGTATAAGCATTTAAAAAAATATTCCAGATTCTGCTGGTAGTGTTTGTCAGCTTTAGACAAGCCAGAAAAAAGGAAAGAAATTGGAGTCAGTGGGTTTGCACAGATACAAAAAGTAGTTAATAGTTTTTCATTTCAGATTTCCAGCTAGCATCAGATATTACAGTGTGTTGTTGCAGGTATGGTCCTTGTGATATCTTTTACAAAAGATAAGAGGACTCAAGCAGCCCACAGCACGTTTCATTTTCATAAAACATTTGGTAGTTAGTGCATTTGAACTTTTGGATATGAGGCTAGTTTGTGTTGAGAGCTCTTGCAGCTTCCCTTGCTCAGCTGGTGTAAAGGCTGGGGCATTCTTCCTAGTCAGTGCCTCATGGTATCCAGAATTCTATTCTGAGAAACAAAGCATGCAAAATTTTATTAATCCATCTGCTAAGGAGGACCCTTAGAGAGAGAAGTGTTCACTTTCCCAATAGAGTCTTGAAGTAGATCTTTGCTGTTTAACCTCACTTGATGGCATTTGTACTCTGCCTCAATGTTCAATTTGAATCAGTTTTTTACAGTTTTTAAATTAATTTAGAGAAACTAGAAGAAAAAGAATGGGCCTTAAATCTCCTTTTCCAGAGAAACAACTGCTCTTAATACCTTTGGGAGCTCAGTTTTTCACCTTCTGCCAACACTCAATATCAAGAGCAGAGGCACTCAAGTTCTAAAGTAGTTCCTTGGATGCATCTTTTGTTCACACTTGACCCACATTGCAGATGACATTTAAATCAAGGCAGTCAGCATTTCAAATGCCAAAACACTGTGGCAGCAAAGCATAATTGCTACGCGTCTTAAATCTTTAGATCGCTTTCTTGAATGCAACGCAAATTAATAGTAATTAGGAGTGGCTTTTCTTGGTAAATGCCAAATAAATTTGGAGGTCCTGAGATATTTCTAATAGATGCTCATGCTCTGCATTTCATCTCTGAGCCAGTGTTGACATTATTATGTTTTATGATTCCTTTAGGACCAAATTAAAGTCCATTGACAGAGATTGATTTTACTCAAATTACTGCACTGTTTTCCTGGATTAAGGGAGGATGTCACCACCTTCTCATGGGCACTGACATTTTGCAGGAAGGTTGGGGGAGTGGGGTGAACAGAGAAGAAGTCAAAGGATTTGTCGTTTGAAAACCACCTGGTGTAAGGTGGTTTCAAGTTTAATCCACTTGTAAAAGTGTGGAAGCTTAAGAGTTTAGATTGTACATGTGGGGGAAAGTGTGCATCTTTTGTCTTCTGCAAAATCAGAAGTTCACGTTATGTTCTCCATGTTATAACTAGTGTGTCGTTTTTGATAGGTGAGACCTCTGCCTCTGAAAATGGAGGCATAGTGGCAAAGCAGGTCTTTCTTAGTCATTCTTTTCACAACAATTTGCTAAACCATGAATCCCCTTGAAGCTAAGAAGTCCCCAAGGCTTTATACAGCTCAGTGCAACTGACTACAGGATTTCTGCGAGGGCGTTGCACAGAACACAGTAATTAGATACTGCCCAATGCATGCCCATTAATCTTTTCTTTAACATGGCTCAGCCTGCAAGCAGTGCTACAGGTTTCTACCACAGCTGACCCTGGCAAGAGTCAAACCCTTTGGCTCAATATGCCCTGTTCCCTAACCCCAAATCTGCTTGTGAATTAATCCTTACTGTCCTAGGGGAAAAAAAAAAACAAACCAACCAACCAACCAGACAAATGAACAAAAAACCCCAAAAAAAGCACTGGGAACCTTTATCTGAATTAGTAATAAATAAAGACTTCAGTGTAGTCAGTGTAGGCCATGAGATCAGTTGTTTTTTGCTGAAAATTTAGTAACTGGTTTTTACAGACAGCCCTATGCAGCACTCAAGCCTAGCACAGCTAGCCTGGATTGAGCTACAACTCAGGTCTACAAAGTTGATGCCCAAGTCCCTGACCTCAGTGCTATTTTATCACCTAAAAAGAAATTTGGTTATTTCTTTATGAAGCTGGCCTTTTGCTTTTCAGCTTTTTTCTGTGTACTTTTTTAACACTTTTGGGCTGACGTATGTGAACATGTTACCAATTCTGAGTCTAGGATTTGAATTTATAGAAGAGGGTATGCTTTGGAGAAAGAAACATATCCAAATCCTACTATGTTTTTCTTCTAGCTGGAGATAGAGATAATTTTTTTAATTGCAAAGTAATTGATTTGTACTAAGCCCTAAAATGAAGTGACCTGACAACTGCTGCCTGATTAAGGTGTAGAATACTAAACAAGATCAGCAAACCCTGTGAATAATTCTTCCTCAAATGACTCAATTCCTCCTCAGAATAGCCCTATTAGCCTAGTTAATTTAGGATAATATTGATACTGGGATAATATTAGTATTATCTCAATAATTGCAGTAATTGCAATGAGAAAAAAGCTTACTATAAAGACGACACATAATATTTTTCCCCACAGTGCTGCATGAGTGATAGACAAAAATAAGCTGAATTAAGACCTGACTGCATGGTCACTTCCCTGGAAGCAGAATTTGTCTGTATACAAACTCAGTTAAACGTATATTATTTTTTAACAATTTTTTCAACTATGTCTACTTTTTTATATTTTTAAACTATTTTTATCATTCATTACCTTATTGCTTCAAAATTAGAAATTCAGGAAGAAAAAAGTTTTAAAATGTGATATTATCATTTGCTTACTCATGCTAATAAGTGCTTTGCTTTGCAGGTAGTTCAACTAAGAACTATCGAAAAATTAAATGTCAGTGTGGGTAATGGAATCAGAATTTGACCATCAAAGGATCGCTTGTAGTAATTAATCAGCTGGACAAACACTTTTTCCTTATTTTGAGATCTGGTGTGGCAGCTGTGTGGTGAAACTGAGTGACAGGAGTGAGGCTGAGGATTTATGTGTCCACTAAACACATTTGTCTGTAAAGAGAGTGAATTGTTTAATCCAGGAGTAGAGCTACACCAAACAACGTGTAACCTATAAACCAAGCTGGAGGCAAAGTAGTTATAAAAGTTCTTTGTTCTGTAAAGAGAGTGAATTGTTTAATCCAGGAGTAGAGCTACACCAAACAACGTGTAACCTATAAACCAAGCTGGAGGCAAAGTAGTTATAAAAGTTCTTTGTTCTGTAAAGGAACCTCAATGGGTTAATAATTTCTGTAAGTTCTATCAAAGTTTGTCATTTCTCTGTTTTGCTGTACCATAGCTTCTAGGCTGAATGTCTCAGCTATAGTCTGCAGAGCTGTGGGTTATTAAATAACAGCTTCTGAAGGAGGTCATAATATTATGATCCCATTTTACATGTTTGTGTGAGGGGAGGGAGTCACTGATGTGTGACAGATCTTTGCTGTATTTGCAGCTTATCTAGGCAGCCCATATACACATGTACACCTCCAAGGCTCCTAAACATCCTTCTTGCTCCTCAGCATATGGTCAGGTGAACCAAAACTTTGGGGTTACTGCCAACAACAGCGTTTAGCACATCCACAGAGTTTGCACATACATTTGTCTTGCTTTTGTCCTCTTGTCATCATTTTCTCAGCACGGAACCTCACCTGCGACTGTGAAAAGATGCAAGTAGGGCAGCTGAGAGGCATCCTGTGTTTTAGGATAGCACATCTAACAGTGAGGCACTGCAGACTCTAGTTAATGCCAGACTTAGCAACTACAACATGCCTTCCTGAAGGCATTGACATAATTCTTCTCCTTGTTATTTCCCTGCTGGTGGTGCTTTTGTGTGTGATAGCACACTTGCTTCTCAGCCTGTTTGCTTCCTGTACCTGGCTGTAGTATACTTCAAGACTAATAGCTCATGTCTTGTGCTGGTTTGCCTTTCTGAAAATAGCAAAGTTGCTTTTATGGCCACAAGATACACACAGGAGCCCTTTTTCTTTTGTGCTGTTTTTAACTGATTTGTGGCAGCAGCTACACCTGTCAATTGTATACTGCTTTGCAATAATATAGCCAAAAAATTCTTTGTTGCTTGTTATATTAGAAATTATATGGCTATACAGAGCCTTGTAAAGTAATGATTGCAATTTTACTAAGTGTTGTCACTAGAAACTGGAGAGTCGATAAATACTTTTTGTATACTTTTCTAGTATGACAAATAACAATTACAGGGCACTGCAATATGCATCCTGTGACAGCTCATTGCACTCCTGAGCACTGCCAGTTGATTACAGGAGTGTATTGGCAGCAGCAGCAGTAACACAGAATGGACAGATATAGCATGCTGTATTTATCTAGTGCCTTTCATCAGTGATGCTTTTGACAGATAGACAGACTGGCAGAACTTTGCACAACACTTTGCCTAATGGTAAAATAAGGAGAAACTCTCAGCAAGGCCCACTGCTGCCTACCAGGATGCCTTTCTGCAGAGCTGTGCTCAGCCTGGTTGTTGCAGGGTTTTATTCATCCCCAGGTACAGAGCTTTGTGTTTGTCCTTGCTGAATTTCACACCCCATTCCTCCAGCCTTTCTAGGCCCATCTGAACTTCAGCCTGTCCTTGAGCAGGTGGCTGGTTTCCTCATCTCATGTCATCTGCAAACTCAACAGGAGGGTGCTTGCTCACATCCTCCAAGTTGTTGGTAAAGACATTTTGTTGTCGGTAAAGGTTAGACCTCTGGGGGTACCTGTTAGCAGCCTGCAGGTGAGCATGACAATCCAACTGGGAATTTATCAATCTGGTGTCCTACACAGCCAAACCTAATGACCTCATTTGGATGCAAGAATATTGTGGGAGGCAGATAAGCATACTAGCCTTGCTAAAGTTAAGGTATACTATGTCAGTTTCTCTAGTCCACAAATGAATTAATTTTACTGTAGAAGGCAACCAAATTGGTCAGGCATGATTTACCTTTGGTGAATCACTGTTGAGTGCTGCCAGTCAGCTGCTTCTCCTTCACGTGCTCAGAAATGTGCTCTGAGAGGACTCACTCCATGAGGTTGGACAAACAGCCAGAATTCCATGAATCATCTTTTTTAACTTCTTAAATATAGTCTGGACATTTTCCTTCTCCTTTGGCAAGGGATCTCCTTTAGTCTCCTTCACCTTGCAAAAATTAAAGCAGGTGGCCTTGCAAGGACATAGGCCAGCTCTCTCAGAACACTGATTTCTACGGATCTAGTGATCCCAATCAGTCCTTACCTTGTCTGGTTGGGGTTTACCTGACCACCTCCTGCTCATTGTTCATTGCCTGCTTGACGCCTGCCTGTAGTCACAAAGGCCTGGGAGACCATGGTGAGGAAGAGTGAGGCAATTGAGTGCCTCTGGGACTGCTGTCCCCGTGAACAGGGTCACACTCTTCTTGTGCAGTATTTTAGTTCTGCAAAAGCTGTTCTTGTTGCCCTTGAAATCCCTCAAGAGCATCCACTCTGAGTATTCCTAATGCTACCCAGACTTGCTAGGAAGTGTTTCAAAACTCCTCCTTTGAAGATTGTTCATACTTTCACCATCTGAATATTGTTTGAGGAGATGAAGTTCTTTTTTTAATTCTTTGGGGTTTTTTAGTAATTTCAAAGTGTAATAGATGATTGAAATGCTTTCCATGGAGAAACCTACCTGGTGGCTATGTCCAGACTTGAGTACTGATCTTTAAAATTTTATTAATCCATATTTCAGTATGTTTATTAAACTTAAGCATATGACAAAAGCAGCTTATTTTCACAATTCCCCTGACTGCCACGTTTTAAAATATTGACTGCTTCCCTTTCACTGGCTATAATGAGGGTTCACATTTTTGCTTACAGCTCAGCCATTTTATATTTAATCTTTCAGAACTCATAGGTGTTTATCTGGAGTCAATAATTGTTTTTTTACTTTTCAGTTGCAAACTAACCACAGTACTTATTGTCCTGATGCCTTAGTCTACCGTAGTCTCATATTTTTCCTCATAGAATAGGAATTGGTCCTCTAGTAGAAGGCCAATACACTTGGTTTCAGCAAATGTTACATGTAGCATCTCACCTTGGATGATTCCATATATGTATAGATTCTTTGCAGGTTGCCTGTTTAAAAAGAATGAGATCTTGTTGGAGAAAGTGGAGCAGATTTCGGGGGTTTTAATACCATCAGTTATTTACTCCTCACAATTACATTATAATTACTATATATCCCTCCTTATAATTACTATATGTTGTCTGATTAGAGTTTAGTTCTTGGTCAATGGTTTTCTAAGCCCATATGTCCGAGTTTCAAAGGGTTTCTTTTTTACAAAGCGAAGATCTAAACCCTTGCCACTGAGCTCTATTGATTTCTTCTTTTCCTGTTTTCTGTTTTGTTCATGGCATACATATCCTGGGAGATGTGAATACTGTTTTCTTCAGTGCCATCCTCACAACACCTACGAATTCCATCTTTAGCACCCCTCACGCCACAGGGCCATTTTCACTGGCCTTCATATTTACATTGTTCAGAAATACGGCTTGGAATTTGATGAGTTTCCTACACTGCTGTTTGCATTCTCTGTGTCTGCAATAAGCTTTTACAATTTGCTATTGCCTTCTTTAAGGCAGCATTGAGCTCCTTGATTGTCCTTATGTGTCATCCACTAGATTTGTGCAGTTTATACAGAGTTAATTTGTGCTGGGAAAGCTGTAATGGGTTTTAAGCAGTAGACATATTGCAGTAGTTACTTTGAAATTTTAATGAGTGCCATTAAAGAATCAAAGGTACAGGAGAGCAATTCTACAGGAAAGGAAAATAAAGGCCAAGAGTTAAGGAAACTTTAAAGGGTTCTAATATAGAATTTTTAAGTCCAAAGCAGGTTGAACAAACCCCATTTGGGATGCTTTAGAAACTTCTAAAATGGTCTATTTTTCTGGTTTATAGAGAAGGCTAAGACTAGATAACATGTAAAGTAAAACAAATTTATTAGACTAAATAACATGAACCGTGATAACATGAAAATGTGATGGAAAAGCAGTTCATGAAAGTACAACAGAAATCTTCTTATTGCTGAAAATAACATAGGATGTGACCTTTGTCAGTGCAGGAACACCACCACTAAGCTGCCCTTCACAGCGTAACCCAGGAGCACACAGAGGTGCTCAGCCCAGGTGCTCTGGGCTGGATTTCATGAGTTTTGGTGCTGACACCAGTTCCCCACAGCAGGGTGTGTGTAGGTGGATACCCAACCTCTGTAGGGCTCCCTGCCATTGCTCCCTGCCTTTCCCTTGCCCCTGCTCAAAGGAGCTTGGCATTTCCCAGGATCCTCTTACTCCTTCTGTTCTTTTTTCATCCATTTTCACTTTTTCCACCCCTTCCTTTCACTTCGTATTCCTCTTTGTGTCTTAAATGGTAAAAACAAATTTTCAGTCTTGCTTTATCTTTTAAGAAAAAAAAAAAAAAAAAAAAAAAAAAAAAAAAAAAAAAAAAAAAAGGAAAAAAACCTGACAGAAGAAAGTGTCTTGGCAGCTGTCTTCCTCTGTGTTGCCCTTTGTTTGCCTGCAGCTCCTTCTTCTTGAAAACGTGGATTAAAGTCTCCTGCGTCTCTTTTTCTTCACCAACAATTCAGGTCCCTCCAGGATCTCTCAAGGCAGACGGATATTCCTTATGGCACTGTATTGGACTCCGCAGTGTACGAGCACGTGCGAGTGAAGGGGATGAATCCCTTTGAGAGGGACAGCATGTATTCCCAAATGTGGCGGATGATGAACAGGAGCAACGGCTCAGAGAACAACGTCCTGGAGTCCACCGCAGGCATTCAGAAGGTACTGGCACACTCCCTTCGTGCTTCCCATTGGAGATGCTCTATGTTACCACCATATTTGTTTAGTTGTTGCTCTGAACCACGAGTTCAAAACTACATTTGCATCCAGGCAATGATCATGCCTGGAACCAATTTCTGAAAGCCCATTGCACTGGCACAGAGGATTGGGACTTCTCTGGTTTGTGGCATTGATTAGCATTTGAATATGTAAGTACCCAGACTGTTTGCTCCAAAAAGTATTTACAGGTGTATTTGTAGGAAATGGATGTGTTTGTAAAGATGCAAAATGGAAATAGGATCACTGGACTTAGAGCCCCAGAATACAAGACACTGATTATCTTATTTTGTAGGCTACTGACACTGAAAATCCTGGCTTTCTCTTGCATATCTGGTCATGCTTGTTTTGAGAGAGGAAGGCAGGAATGAATGATTTGACTTTAAAGAAGAGTCTCACAGCCACTTTCTGTAGTAGATTTAGCAGTGGAAAAATACTTTGAGAGATCTTTGTAGGCACATTTGTGACTACAATAGTTCCCTCACAATTCTGACTGACAGCTACAGCTTTTATGGAAACAGCAGTCCATTAAAGGATTCCGTATAAGAGTCAATATAGGTTAATGAGTGACTGTATACAAGCTTTTCCCCTACCATTGTGTCTTTATATGCAGACTTCTAAATCAAATCAAAGAAATATCATATTTTGCTGACTTTATTATAAATGTCAAAATGTGACAATTTAATAGAGAAAACATCCATTAATTGTGCATTCACTTTGTTACAATCTCGGTTTAGAGACTTCTGAAAATCCAGATGAGCTCTGCTTTTTGTCTTCACCAAAATTCATTGGCCAGGAAAAACCATAATTTCTGGTGTTCTCACTCTATATAGTAACAAGACAAAAGAGTATGTTAAGAAGAATGATGAAATCACTGGTGAGCTCTTGATAATAAAAGAACTACAAAATAACAATTATGCGGAGTTTTAAAAATTACCAATCCAATCTCTGCATAACCAAGATCAAGTTTTCTCTTCTGAAGGACTAAATAGCTTAAAAGGAGAGGAAAGAGAGGAACTGCACTTTTGAAACCCTTTTAGATAAAGTCTCTGAAGATTTATTGGCTAGAGGAAATTGCTTTTTTTGAGAAACCATATTTTACCTCAGTTTGTAAGTGGCTGATAAAGCTGGGGTTTGCCTTTTGTGTACATATATATATATATAAAACCCAAAACTTTCACTCCTTCTGGTTTGCCTTCCCAGGTTATAAAAAGGGTTTCCTAAGGATCAAAAACCAGAGTACATCAAACACAGCTGTGCTGACTGACAGCTTTTAGATGAAAAAAACAAACAAATGGTGTATCCTGCTGGCAGGTAATTCCAGATTACAGTCATTGATTTCTCACTCCTGGAAACATGACAATTGCAGCCAACCACCCTCCAGTTTTAAAAAATCAGAGGACTTAGGCCTGATTCTGATGAACATACACATCTACCTGTGGGTGCACAGTTTCTCCCCTTCCTTCAATTTACAGGAAGAAACCACACAGAAAAAAATTATTTGCCAGCTACTGTTGACACAGCAGCTTTTGGGAAGTTGTAGTTGGCCTGCTTGGGAAGAAAGCTGGATGAAGAAAGTGATATTAAAAGCTAATCGTAGGCAAGGAAAACTAACATTTTAAAAGATAGCTGATAAAAGGCAGAGATTATAATCTCTGTAGCACACTTCAATGAATGAAAACATTTCAGAAAGAATTCATGGGTCCCTTCGGCCTATTTATATGTTTCATAATGCTCTTCAGGGTCTTTAATGAATTGAACTGGCCACATCAGAGCGATTAACCCAGTGGTAACCCTGGACAAGCTAAACCAACAGGTCTTCCTCTGTGCCTCATTTTATTTCCCCCATTCATCAGCACCAAAGCGTAACTGAACACCAGTTTGTCCAGGCTCTGTGAGGCCATCACCTCAGCAAACCTTCCTGGAGTGCCAAGTGAGACAGCAGAGACTTAATGAGTGCCTCCAAACAGGGACAGGGAAAGGGATTTCCACTTGGGATAGGAGAGACCACCATGGGAGAGAGGTGTGCAGTGGACACTCCCATCTTTAACAACACCCCTTGCTGCATCACCTCAGAGGTGAAATGGGGTTTGTAGGGAGTCTTCACAGAAGACACTACCCCAAATATTTTTGTAAAATCATAGAAGTTCTTTAGTTTTGTCTTGCTTTTATTCTGACAACTCCGGTGGAGCTGGCACCATTTTATTGTGAGGAAAGTAGCAGTGTAATGCTAATGTACATATAAACAGGGGGAAGGGGAGAGGGACCAACCACTGAGTCTCTCAGCAGGACTGCCTGCTTGCTGTACCAGTGGCTTTGTGGGGAATGGCACCTGTGTGAGTGCAAATACAATACAGCCAAATGACAATGATTGCACAGTGCCACTTTGCATCAGGCATTCTGCCGTTTTGACCTGCTTTTCCTGGCAGGAGGGCAGGGCAGGCAAGAGAAATAAGATGGGGAGATCATGTCATTGTAAGTTTTCAGGTTTTGATATTTATTGGTCCTGTTCCACTCATAAATCAGGTGCATACATCTCACTGTGTGTGCTCCTGTTCTGTCCGTAGTGAACAGCTATAAATACCACAGGTCCAGCTAGAGAGCTGCTGGATAGATTTACCCTGAAGAGAGAGCAGTTTTAAATACCTCAAACAGGAGACAGCCTGAAAAGCACAAGCATTTTAGGTATTTGCTTCCACTTATTGTCTCTTCCTTTCTCAAAAGGCAGCAAAAAGCTGTTGAAGGCCTGAATTTAAGGTAGGGAAGCACTCAGTTGTTTGTCTTCCTGCAGTGTCAAATCAAAATTGATGGGGTGGTAGCTGTATTTTTATATAAGCTTGGATTATTCTGGAGAATATTCACTTTTATCTTCCCTTTTTCTTTATTATTCCTAAGTGTTTCATGTGTCTCAAATTGATTTTCCCTTTTTTTGCATAGGTTATGAAATATGCATCTCATTCTGTCATAGGAATCCCTGTTTTTGCGTAAGTTATTTATTCAGAGAGGATTTACAGAGGCCCACGTCATGCCTGCTTAAACATTCATTGAGGATTCCAAGAAAAATCATTTAGGCTTAAACATATCACATTACATACCTCTTTATGTCTTCTTAAAAAGCACATTACCCTGCTTAATCCTTTACAAGCACCACAGGCTTTCCTATCCTTGGAACTATTCCCATTTAAAATATAATGAAGCGCTTCTATTGTGCCCCTGTCTGCTCCTTCTTCCCTGGAGTATAACAGTGCCTAATGCCCTATCCTACCCACCTTGTTCCTCTGAACATGATACCATAGCCTACAGCATCTTCATTTTTCTCAGTAGTACAGAGTGGAAAATTCCTTTCCCAGGCAGAATCTGAATGCGTTTGAAACCTCTTCTGTCTATTTAACTCTATCCACAAAATATGTAGCTGCTAGGAAACTTGTGAATTATTGTCAGGTGAAATAATGCTTCTGGATGGTGCATTAAGAGAAACTCCTTGTAGGCTCATAGTAATTCCTTTTCAACTTGCATACAGTATCAAAAGGAATTTGGTCTTGAGATTTGGATTTTCTTGTAATCCTAATTGCAATGCCAGTGGAAGCATAGCAGAAGCAATGCTAGCAAGTGGTCAGCCCATTTGTTTTCCCTGGACACTGTGGGGGGCATTTTTACCCTCCTGAAAACACTGTAATAATAAAAATATTTATGAATATATGACAACAAAGCTCTGCTAAGATTATTTGTATAAGGAAGAAAGGAGTAGTAACAATTTGCAGTTCTGTGCTAGAACAAATTGTTAATAACTGACCATGGATATGCTTAATTTGTCCACAGCAGTAGCAATATCATGAAGACTTACCTTAATGGGCCAAAACCCCTCCTGAATTAACAAATTATCCTGATATACTCACAAACTTGCCATTAGAATTGCTGTTCTTGTGGCAGATTCACTGATTGCAACCACAAAAAGTCTAGTTAATGTATGGAAGTCCACACATCTTTGTAGTGAACATTTCTGGCCGTGGAGTAGCCCAATGAAAAGACACTGAAAACAGAACCAAGACAGACTTTTGGGATACTGGATGTGCACCATGATTCAGCAGTTTGACAGTGTCTAAGAAAGGGATAGGAAGCAAAAGAGGCGAGAGCATATAAAAATGCTGGGACAGTTCTCCAGTATGTCTCAATTCACGAGCAGGGCATCAGCTATGCAATGCAGCTGTTGGTTAGCAGGCTGCTTATCAACCCTGACACCAGTTCCCTGGTTCCCCTCTGCCTCTGGAGCTGATGTTTCTTGGGCAGATGAGATGTTCTCTGTCTGCCCTACAAGTAACAAGGTTCACAAGTACCCTTAAGACCTTGATGTGTTCAGTCCCACAGCTGAAGGTGCAGTTTGTCTGTTTTGCAATTACTGTCTCCTATAGAGTCCATGATTTGGAGCTGACAAGTGCCTTGCAGTACCAAAGGCACCGACTGCCCTTAGTTTGTATTATGATGGTGGTCTGGCTAATTTTTTTCCCCTATATTCCTGTGTATCTTTACTGCCATATCTGGAGCTTTAAAAACCTTACAGCAGTGATAAAAATTAGAATTCTGGCCAAAAAGCACTACAAACACAGTGTGGCATTACTTTCAGGCATTATCAAAAGGCTAATAGTTATCTGGGTTAGCTTAGGAGCTCGGTGTGTTTGGGAAGTACAAGAACTGCTCTGTGACAGTTAACAGAGCACGAAGCAGATTCTGTGCATAGCTTTAAAAATTAAATGCAAAACTTTTCCTACTACCATGAATTTTCTCAGAATTCAGGGTATGTTTAACAAAAGACTTGCTCTCCCTCACCAACACTTCTGAGTATACAATAAAGTCTGATCTAACTGACTTTCTAGAGAGTTTTCACGGGTTTTATCTTGAGTAGAACACCTGTAAAAGTTATTTTCTGCAGAGTTGGACTTTGTTCAAAAGAATGGATAAGTCAAAGTTTGAGTTAGCCTACATATCAAGAAATGGATCTACATGAACATGTTCATCCAGCAGCTAAGCAGCCCAACTATTGCTGTATTCCTTTGTCTCCAAAGTTTTCTGAAAGGTTTATCTGAGTTCATCTTCTCCTGTTTCTTCTTACATGCTACTGAATGTACCTTACCCTTTTTGCTCTCCCTGAAATGCCACCCAAGTTACTTCTGACTTCTGTTCAAAGGTCAGTATGCCTACACCCGACAGTCACTTTAACAACCTCAGGTGTCACTGCTGTCCTGCCGTGCTGCTGTGCCATTCTACCTTCCATGGCTGTCTTTGCTTGCTCTCTCTCTCTCATCTCTCAGTTCTTTTGGAGAACTTTCCAGACCTGTTCTGAAATTTTTATGGGCCATCCTGCATTCAAGACCATAGTCTTTTCTGTCTATAGCTTATCGCTGTCCCTTAAGTCCAAACAAATCGGCTTCATGGAGACAACTTGAAGTTTTGCTTCTCTTACACTGAGCTGAGCTTCTTTCATCTGAAATAAAATTTGTGTGTTTTCCTCTCCTGTCTGTTCATGTCTTACCACTAACTTAGTTCAACCTAAAGCCTACAGAAGCTGACTTCATCATCTTAAATTTTCTTTCCTGTGGCTTTCTCTTGCTGGTGTGTCTATTTAAGTCTCGCCAATTTACTTTCCATACCATGTGTGTGATTTACCCACACAACCTCCAGCCTGTCACTTCAGTAGTTTCCAGTGTTATTTTTCTGGGGCCTCTATAAAGAATTCTTTTTGTATTTAGTTCGATTGAAAAAAAAATAAAATAAAAATTTGCCTTGACTTTCAAGGCCTTTCATGGTGAATTCTGACTCTCCCTGTAAGCTTTCTCATTTCTGAATTGGAAATCATTTGTGTGAGCTTCCAGTGCAACTCCTTTTTCAAGCAGGCTACTTTATGCTTTCTCTAAGGACCCTTCTGTAAGGTATGTTTTCCCTCAAGACAGTAGTCGTGTCCTTCCTTCAAACTCCTTAATGCTCCCCTTTGTTATGACACTAACAAAAACCTTGACAACCAGGTCTCTGGTGTGCTGTGATCGCTACCCATCAGCTGAGCAGCCCTGTTTTGTTGCTTCTTTATGCTCTTTCCCTCCCTTTGCTTTATTTTGTAGCTGCCTAATCAGAAGGGAGAGAGGAACATGCACTGTAATCATCTAAATATTGGCATAGGTGGGATGTGGGGGAAACCAAAGAGCCGCTGTACCCCAGAATGAACTAAATGAATGACTGCCACCATTGTCAGATTAATAGTATTTCTCAAAAAACAACCTCTCTGTGCCTGACCTTTCAGCCTTCATCCTCAAAGGAGAGCTACAGCCTAACTTCAAAAGATGAGCATGGGAACTAAAAGTTCTTAACAGTCTGATACAATATAAAAAGATAGGGGGGAAATAAGATTTAATTGAGCAATTGCTCCTTGTTATTTCCCAGTTTCTCCAGATTCAATGGTGCCAGCTACATATTTCTTTTGAATTTTCTCATTGATTAACAACAACATCATAGCATTAATCTCAGAGGCAGTTTTCTGATCTTGAAATTTTGTGCTTGTTTTCAAATGTTTGTTTGCCTGAAAACTTGGTTCTTTAGGTCTGCCCTCACAGATATATCCCTTCTTCTTTTCAAAGATAATTCCCTCTTGAAACCTTGCTTCCCCTTGATCTGTCAATGTCTATAAATATACCCCCATCATGTGTAACTTGAGGTGCCTAATTTAGGTGTCCAAGTTTCTTTCCTAGCTATTGTAGACAGGCAATTTTCTTCCCTGGAGAGTGGTCAGGAGTGCCTAAGCTGGCAACCTATTTTTCTTGGTGGTTTATTTTGTACAGTACCTACCAAACTAAGATTGTATTCCATGACTAGAAATGGCAATAAAAATAAGAAACAGCAAAATATACTCTGAGGAACTAATTTTGCTTCAGTCCTGTAGAATTGCATTTTGCAGAGAGCTGAGTCCAGACTTTTCAGCTGGAGGAAGGACAGATGACAGCTCTTTGAGGAGTGAGCATGGGATGGGGGAGTGGTCCCCATCCTTCATCCTGATGGCCAAATGCAAAGCTCAGTACTTCACACCTTAGCCTGTGTCTAACCCTGTAGTCATTTTTTCATAGGGCAAAACAGTCCAGAGGGGAAAGCTCATACCTTTGCATGTGGAGATTTCACTTGATGTTTTCCTATGTAGAACTGGACTAATTAAGACAGACTCATGAGCAAAATATTTGGAGTGCCTCCGTGTCCTCATGGTAGGAGACCAGCTCTGTAGGAGTGTAGGAGTAGCTGCCACTATCAGGCCCAGGGTACACTGCCAGCCATTTGGTTTAAAATAATCCTCATGCAGAAGCAAAAAGTAGAACTAATTTTGTGTTAAATAGCCCCCAGTCTCTAGCTGTATAGATAATGAATAGGAGTTTCCTTTTTTGTTTTGTTGTGGATTGGTTGGGTGGTTTTTTTGTTATTTCTGGAGAACTTTGGATGTGTCTGATAGGTTAGGGACGGTGGGAACGCTACACTCTGCTGGCAAGTGTTCCTCGACCACTACATGTGGAGTAACGTGTGTGAGGACTTGGTATCTTCTGGTGCCTTTTTCTCATACTGAGCACTTTGGGAATTGCTGCCAGACCAGTATGTATCCCCATTTGTTTCCATGGTCCTATCACATCTGAATACCATAATCCCAAGCATTACATATGGGAGACTTTAAATTTATGCATAACTAAGCAGCATGAATGCTGCTTTCATTTGCACTGGCAGGTGCAGTGATTTGTAGAAATTCTGAGTTGTGTCCTGAAGCTGGGATTTTTCTGGCATCGAAACTTTTGGAAGGTATCAGGGAGTAAGAAAACTGACAATTGGGAAATAATTTAAGAAGAAGGGTACATTTTCAGTCAGTGCTTATAAAAACTGAGCATGAGCATGTCAGGATAATGCTCACAGGAGCCTAATTTTTCTGAGCTGGTCACACTCGGTGTTAGGGAGGCACCTATTAGAAAGGATTATATAAACAGAAAAGGATGCTGAAACCAGCCCTAGAAATGAGTAGTTTAGTTTGTGCATATTTACATCTAACAGAGCAATGCTGTTGTCATATGCTATAAAAAAGGGGGTTTGTGAGTATTTACTAGGTGATGAGTGCATTTATTATGCATTAGAATGGGAGAGGTCTGAAAGAGAAATAGCTCTCCTGGGTGCTGTTACAAACCATTTCCTGAGTAACATATAGGATTTATTAAAGAGTACAAAACTGGAAATGTCTTTACAGATATATTTGTAGCAAAATGGAAGTTCTGCTGCATGTTGCTCTCTCAATTAAAACCAAATTTTATCAGCTGCAGAGGCCAAGAAGGGTTTGGGAGATGTAGATTCTTTGGGTACTGAGGGATCAGTTTTGGAAGGTCTCAGTTATAATTTGGGCCCTGCTTCTAGAGTGCTCTTGGTCCTGGTGTGGTATCTTACAGTGAAAACATGTGGGATGTATATAATGAAAAAACAATGCTAGGAAATTTTTGCTAGATAATAAATGTTTGTAACATTTTCCAACCTATAAATCTACCTCTAATGCTGTTGCTAAAATTTTATATGCTACCTTCCCAAGCTCTTTAATCTATGGCATTGTCTCAGCAAAAAAGGTTATGACCAACAGCTTTAAATGACCAAAAACTGTATGATGAGGGATGAGCAAGCTGTGCTGAGGTGCCTGCAGAGCAGTGAACCTCCTCCTGTGTCAGCAGCTTGTGGAAGGATATTCCCTTCTTTGGATTTTTGAGTAGCGCATTCATTGCTCTTTATTAAACAAGAGGGACTCCTGATGGAAGTTACAAACTCCCAGGCATACGTTTTCCTAGTCTGGTCACATCAGATATGGGTCGTGTCTGTGCAACCTGTAGGGAAGCAAAGCTTGGGATGAGCAAAATATCCTACTTGAAGTAATTCTTTTACTTCTTCAGGTCACTTCTTGCAGACAGTTTTCTATGGGAGGGTGACAGAAGATTTGAATTTGTGCAGTTTAGCAACCACACATTTTCTTTTGTGCCCAAATCTGGTTCCAGATCCCTTTTTAAAAAGCATCAGTGGAAAAGTTCTGTCAAAAATTGCTACCTTATTTTACATTCTTGTTATCTTAAGAAAGAAAAACTCTACAAAATGCCTGACAAAGAAGAGTAGTTTGGCATTTGGAGCACTCTTGTTTGGCTACAGGGGACACAAAAGTTATCAGGCATCTGTTATTCTGGTCCTGTGAGCTCTTATTTCTCCATTTTATCTCCATTAACTTAGTGCTTTTCCTACAGAGCTTCTGTAACATTTCTAGATTCATGAAGATTAATAACACCACCCTCCCAAGAGTGTCTGGGGACTACACAGCCTCCTACGCAGCTCCAGCAACCTCTGCTTGTTCTTTTCCTTCTGAATTCTCACTTCACGTTGTTTCCTCCCTCTTACCTTTTCATTTGTCTGCTTTGTGACCCTCTGTCCCTTCTGTTTGGATAGCAGCTACTCCAACTTTTCCCCAGCTCTCCAGTTTCTTTCTTCTTTCCACCCTTCACCTCTCCACACAGTTACACATTCCCTTTGTTATCTCCATCAGCTTACAACGTTTCACTGTTGATCTGTGCAACAATTTCCATTTGCAATCAGGTGAAGCATTCCGAAACCCCGACTGTCACTTTGAAGCCCAGCTGCAGGCTCACAGTGTGGTGGGCTGCCCTGGGGATGTATCACACACAGATGAGGGAAATGCAGACTCTGTCTAATGATCAATAGATGGAGGCAGGAGAGCACACTCTTGCTCCAGGCACAGAACTTGGTAATGTATTCACTTTCCTGCTTAAATGTTTCCAGCCATCATTTTTGTGTATTAACATATCTTAATAATAGCCAAATACTTTGTGATGCATTAACAAATGCAAATGATGGGATTGAATGAAAGGTTGTTTAAAGGATATATATGTGCAACAGAAAAGAGAGATGAATAGAAATAATGAGAAAGGAGATGTATAAAATGTGCTCTATGTTCTAGCCTTTAAGCATGACTTTGACTGTGAGGCTGCAAGTCTGAAATCGTGAGAGAAGGATAAGAGGTAACAGAGAGATCTTGTCTCATGTTTGTGGAGCTGCTATACCAGTCATTTGTAAAACAGTTTTGATAGCTTTAGATAATTTCTGTTCAACAACTTTTTACTAAAAACAAACAAAATGTCTGTTCCAGAGACCAGCAAATGCAATTGCAGTGAGTAGATCTGTAGGAAGTCTCCACTGTAAGACACTTAATAGCTCCTCATGAAATTTTTCGGAATTTTTTTCCTTCTAATACTCTTACCGCTAGAAGTCATAGAAAAGAAAAAGTGGATAGATGAGGAGAGCCTACATCTGCTCTGATAGCAATTTTTTTGAATACCATCCTTAAATAGTCAATACATTAATAAACATATTGGTAGGCAATGACATGCTTGTGAAGTAATAAGAATGGTGCAGAAAAACTAAATTGCAAACTAAAAATCACTAGCAGAATATTTAGGAAAATCAACCTTTCTAGTCCCTAACATGTGTAAGTATCAAGTCTCTAAATATCAGAAGATGTAATTAAAACAGATGATTGCCCTTAAAGTCATCCTAGTCTCAAAACAAGAGAGTTTAAGTCACCATGGAGAGAAATAAAACACAGAAGAGTGTAATTCTTCAAATACAAAAGAGGAGGCCTATGCATACCCAAAATTGTGGTTGCTGTACAGACTCTGGGTCTGTGCTTCTCAATACCTGTGTGCATTTAATTGCACGCAGAGATTTTACAGCCAGAGGGATCTTTAATATCTAATATTCAAACATCTGGTCTGGGAGACTACAGACTGAGCAGACTTTTGCTGCTGGCTGCTTTTTGACAGTCATTTCATTATATATAGTGGGAAATAGTCTAGTAAAACTGCATTTTGTTGGAATATATCATTTTATTCATTTATTTCAATCAATTCAATGTATTCATTTATTCACAGTGTTATGAGGAAAAAAGAAAGTTTATATTGTGTTTAAGGAGGGAGAGAGGAGAAAGAGGACCAGTTTGGAGCAGATCAGGTGGTTCAAGCTGGATAGTTGTTATACAAAAGTAATTTCTGTCCTACTTGGCGGCTTCCCAGAACCTGTGATTAACTTTTGTGGGCTTAAACCATACTCATGACAACAAAATCTTGAGATTGGGATGTAGGGAGTTATTGCTTTAAAGGATAATTACAGTAAGCAGAAAGTCTCCTCTGCATGTGTTGTCAGGCTGCACTATGGTCAGGTGCCACGACATGATCAGAGGCTCTTGGGGGTGCTTTGCTTTTCCATCCTTATTGCCAGGTAGGCAAGTGGGCTTTCCTAAAGTGTGTCAACTAAAAATTAAGCTAAAATTCTTCTGTTAAGTAAGCAGACTCTTTCCTTAGGCTGAGGAGTTGTTATAATTGGGTTTTTTTTCCACCATTTATTATCTTTAGTTAAATTCTCATGAAGCAGTTTATGTCTCTTTCCATTTGAATTAGGTGGCAGAGTTGTCCAGTTTGAAAATGTGACTACAAGAAATGAGTTTCTTTTCAAGAGCCAAGCTATGGGAGGAGAGAATTAAAGTGTTACGTGGAGTATTTTAAGAAGCATTTTAACCAGGCTGTAATCACATATCATTCTCCTATTTTTTTGCATGAAATAACTGCTCTAGATAGGCTGCACAACTCCCTTCCTGAATTACAACGGCAGGACAGAGTTGTTTACTATTCCCAGCTTTAAAGCTTTCCCACTGCATGGGGGCTGATTGGTGTTTATGGCTGTTTGCAGAAGGGCTATTTAATCAAATAAAACAGACCCCATTCCCTGCTGAATGTAAGAGAGGGAGAGAGATCAATCCCAGGGGCTGTATCAAGATGGGTGGAAAACACAATGCATCTGTAATGAAAAACTCAGTAGATAAGCAGCTGTATTATAAAAGTCTGTAAGGGTTCTGGTCATAGCATCAATCAAAGGGTAGAAGATTGTGTTGTTTTATCACTCTGACCTCAGGGCAGGATTTCCTTGTAATGCAGTCATGGTTTAACCCCAACCAGAATCACAGCCCCACGCAGCCACTCTCTCACTGCCCCCCGCTTCAGGATGGGGGAGAGAATCAGCAGAGCAAAAGTGAGAAAACTCATGGCTTGAGATAAAGACAGTTCAATAAGTAAAGCGAAAGCCACACAAACAATCAAAGTAAAACATGGACTCCATTCACCACTTCCCACAGGCAGGCAGGTGTTCAGCCATCCCCAGGAAAGCAGGGCTCACGGGCAATGGGTACTTGGGAAGACAAATGCCAGCACTCTGCATGTTCCCCCCTTCCTCCTTCTTCCCCCAGCTCTATATGCCGAGCATGATGTCACATGGTGTGGGAACCCTTGGGGCAGCTGGGGTCAGCTGTACCAACTGTGCCCTCTCCCAACTCCTGCATCCCCAGCCTCCTCGCTGGTGGGGTAGTGGGAGGAGCAGAAAATTCCTTTACTGTGCAAGCTCTGCTCAGCAATAATGAAAATATCCCTGTGCTGTTGACCTTGTTTCCAGCACAAATCCAAAACACAGCTAATAGTAGCTACTATGAAGAAAATTAACCATCCCAGTCAAAACAAACACAAATGTCTAGCAAGAATTTTCACCCTGTAAGTAAACAAATCTAGGACATGGCGCCTTCCCATTAGTGAGTCTTGTCCTTGACCCTCTCTAATACAAATTCCCAGGGAACCTCAAAATTTCTCTTTAATCATCCATTCAGTCCTGGATGCAGTTCTTTAATATTCTGTTGTGTAAGAGATTGATGGCCGGGACATGTCTTGTGATTGATCCAAGGTACTGCAACATAACTTGGTCCAAAATGGTCTGAATTTGTTACCCCTGGAAGACACCGAAAAAAATATTTCATGTTCTGCAGCATGGAGAGACAGCATGGGCTTGTTTCCTAAACTGCATGTGGTCAGAAAAATGTGACAAATCCAAGTTTGAAAACTTTTACATTTAGTTTCACACATGGCAGGAGTTCTAAGCATGGTTGTGTTTTATGTGCCTCAAGAATGCACTGGGAAAGCTGCTGGACTGGGCCTCTCAACGGGCACAAGTCCCGTGTCACCTCATCCATGGGTTTTCACTGAGAATTGATATGGGAGAGGACACCAGTCTGTTCATCCCTCATAAGGGGAGGCCCACAGCTACTGCATGCCCAAAAGCAGAATTTGGCATGAAAAAATCAGGTGGTTATAAGCAGCAATATCTTCAGGATCAAAATTTTGGCCTCGAGTGCTAAAATTTTTCTCAAGGCAGGTTTTTATGCACAAGTTGCTGCATGAATCTCCTGGAGTCCAAATGTTGTGGTTCACAGCATAGTCAGGAGGCAACACACAACAATGTAGGTGCACACAGGGCAGATGTAAACAGCAAAGGCAGGAATGTTTCCTCACAAAAGGCAAATATGAACTTTGGTTAATGAATGTTTGTAAAGTGCTTTCAGTCCTTCACATTATGCTATTATTAAACTGAACATCTTTGATTATGCTGTGCTTGTGCCGAAAGCTAAATGAAGGAGATGTTTTTCTTTAAACAGTATCTTGTTCTTGATTAGAGCGATCATTAAATCATTTCAGATCTAACAAAGTGAGCAGCAAATGGAACACAGCAAAGACAGCAGAACAATATGAGATTTCAGAAGAGAATCAAACTAGGCAAACCCAGAAGTAATTCAAAAGAGCTCATACCACAATTCTGGCGAATATAATGACATATAGCATATGTTTGTGAATTACAAAAGTTGTGGAAAACTATTTTGTCTTTTGATAGATGCCAATAGCAATCTTGAGTTAGAGAATTGTACTTTTGAATACATCCTCTCATGTGTGGTGTTGAGAATAGCCTCACCTTATTAGACACTATAGTGATTTTGCAAAATTTAAATGAAGTTTAGTGGAGTGGAAATGTCACCCAAGCATATAAGATTATTTAAAGATAACATAAATTCATTGTATCTGATGGATTTTGCTACACTTCTTGCTGTACCTCTCTCCTCCCAAACTAGTGTCCTGCTTTTCAAGTTCTTGAATTGCCAATTCAGCCTCTCATCAGCTGGCTTCTCCACCTTCCTTAAACATCCCGTCAAAGGTTTGCACTGTCTTTCTACAGCACCCTTTCTCATATCTTCAAAGTTAATTTCTCCCTACTTCCAACATGAAAAAATCTTTAGCTCAAATTTGGCATGCATTGAAAACAGTCAGTGGTAGACTTCATCTCAATTTGTATTTCCATCCACCAATTGGAAGTTGATGTGGCTGTTCCAGACCTTGTGAACAGAGTTACAAAGGGGAAATCTCATGACAGCAAGAATTACTTAACATAACATTATATCACATCCAGATCCATTCCTGTCTGAAGGAAGACAAATCACAACCAAATAACAGAGAAACTTGCAGAAGGTTTGTTTTGAATTTCTTTCTAATTGTAGTCCTAGTCCTGGTGGAGTTTCTTCAGTCCCCACAGAGTTTCATGTGGTACACTTTTGGACTGATACTGTGTCAAATTGTATTGTATCCTTTCAGGATTTATATTGCTCACCTTCCATACAGCTTTCAGTTTATTTTAGTTATTACTACTCTATAAAATTTTTAAGCTATGAAGCATTTCTAACACTCCATGACAAGTTTTATGTAAATTATGTAACCGCAGTTTTGATCTAATTTTTATCATGTTATTCTCAATTGGTAGATTTCCTTATTTTTTTATTATCCTGTTGTCATATCTTTACAGTCTGTGATTTATCTCATTCATTCAGCTCATACATTGCTAGACCTAAGTTCTGGTGTATGCCCCATGTAGGTACAGAGTAAGGCCATTGAACTGACTATTTGTTATTCACTAGCTGTCAAATGCAGATGCCTGTATTGGGCCTCAGATTCCCACTGGACTTGCATTATTCAGTTCTAAATAAGTTGAAATATGACAAAAAGAATAAACACAAAAGAAATTTTAAAAGAGACAAGAGAAAATATTATTGTGGTTTTATCTTCTTGGGCTACAGTATAATATACTCTTCATAGATATGTCATCCGTAAGATAAAGGGGGATATATTTTTCTGGTATTGTATTTGCTCTGCTTTCTTATACACATCTTGTGAATTAAAGCTTTTTCTAAAATTTAACTTGAATGATGTAGCAACAATGATACTGTGTTGGGCTTGACACACGTGTCCATTTGTAGGAATTGTGCTTTCCCTTTGTATCTAAAGGGATGATATTTTCAGAAGAGCTCACATGTGTGCAGTTGCATTGCATACGATGTTTTAATAGAGCTGCACACAGCAAGGAGCTATATCTGCACCCAGAGCACTGCACAGCTGCAAGGCTGTTTGTACAGATGCAGGCAGACAGCTGCTTTCCCTGAAAACTTGGTCAGGCACTTATCACCAATGTGTCAGAAGCTGTGTAGCATCCTTTAGCATCCTTAATAAGTGAAGAAAAAAATTGTGTTCATCGTTTTCCATTTAAAAACCCATACTGAAGGAACAAGGAGCATGCCAATAATATAGAACTGGGCAAGTAAATTATTATTTTTCTGCTTTGGCAGTCAGCTAAGGCCTTTCTTCACCCTTGCCACTGTGTAGGCAGCTCACACGTTCCTGTGCAATGAAGTACTTGATTTTTTGAAAGTCAGAGAAAAACTGCAGTTCTTCCCCGCATTTATAATATGTGTGTCCAATGTGCTGTCCTTCTCGTGCAAGAGTCCTGTAAGAGAAGTCATTTTTAAGTTAGCTTGTGATGTAAACGTAGCTAACAAGCAACAGCAGTTTAAATATTCATTCTTTACACAGACACAGTCCAACTTGGCTTTCAGTGAAATAAATAAGACAACACTGATGAGATTACATTTCCTAAAAAGGTAGTGGCCTTTTTCAAGCCATCCCTGCACAGATTCTGGGTGATACCTGCTACACACTGGATGAAGTGCTAGAATATTGAGTTCATGATTTATGGTGCTATTGCCTGTGTTTTTTTCAATTTGCTTTCCCATTGTTTGGTGCTAACTAATGAAATTATTTCATTCGCTCAAGTAAGGTGTTTACTGATGTACATGATTAGCTGGGCACTTAGCTGTCCACACAACATGCACAACTACCTGATCTGCAAGTGTATTGTCTAGCCAAGAAAATCTCAGTTGATGTTCCTAATTCCAGCTGAAATGCTACTTCATTTTAAGATGGCAAATAAGCTGACTACATTGTATCTTCATTATTATAATTTTTTCTCTTACATAAGTACTTTAACTCTACTTTTCTAATTACTCATCTCAAAGATACCTTGGCATTTTTATTAATGTGGTAGGACTAGAACAAGTACTTGATTTTAACCCAACTGTGTTGTATTTGTACACCCAGTGACAGGGGGTATACATTTCAAATTAAGAAAATAAATAACTGAGTGACGAATTGTAATGGATGTTTACCAAAGAACTGTCCTTGTTTATGATTTAATGAGATTTCTCAGCATATTTTGTCCAAGTTTGAATTTGAGAGGCTTGGGCAAGACATAAAAAGACATAGGATTCCATGATTTATTAGATTCACAGGAAATCAGGAGTGGAGAAGGAAATAAAATTGCTTATTGCCTTAATGATTCTATTTATATATATTTAGATTTTTATAAGATGCCTAAAAACATAGCTCAAGTAAACCAGAGTGAGTTATCATTAGGGATTTTTTTCACTAGAATATATCCATAATTGAAACTGAAACTGTGTAAGGAGGGAGGTATTTTATAAAATATTGTGTAGCTTCAAAAACATTAAACTTGCCCACATATCATCATAGGGTATTTTCATATTCAACTATTACCTCTTTTTGATCAAAATGTTTTGTTCATTTTGAAATCTTAATTGATTGCAGGGAAACTAATTCGGATTCAAGTCGACTTTTTGGCATAAAATATTCTTCAGTTTGGATTTTTTAACTGGTTTTGGTCACAAAATTTGTGATATTTTTCCTTAATTCAGAATCATGACATTTCTTGGGCAGGAAGATAACTAATTTCTCTCCAGCTCAATCTATCGCTTGGACTAAGCAAAAGTTCTCTGCTTTTAACTTACATCTCTGAATTTGTGTCAAGTGTTGTACTTCCTAGGAATTTCTGTTGATTCCTGTTTCAGGGGAAAGAAGGGATAAGAAATCTTTCATGAAAAATACCAGTCCTGAATGACTCCTCCAGCACAAGTGACTGTTTTACAGTAATTTACTTATTTTCAGTTGATGTTTGGCAGCTGTTTCTCAGTTCTGTCATCTGTAAACTGATTGCTGGCACCTGAGCTATGGTGTGGGCAGGTCAGGATGAATTAGAAGCAAATATAAGGGAAGTGTGTGACTTGCACTTCATCCTTTATTTACAAAGGTGTGCAAAATGAATGTTACGGCCTGGGATAAGTGGAAATGCCTGTAGCCAGAGATGAACTGGTCTGTGTACATTTGCAGGCAAAGGCTGTAAGTATTTCCCTCTGTGAGGATGCAAAAGCCCAACTATCACATGAAATTAGAGTAGCAGTAAATATAAAGTCCCTAGTTGGCTAGAAGTGTGCTCAGGTGTTGTTACCCTGCTTTGGGTGCTGTCTGAACTTGAAACTCTTTCTGGACACCGTTGACATCTTTATTCACCTTTGTACATGCAGAACTTGGGTGCCTGCTCCTTTACCTTGGCCTTGCTCTGCCTGGCAGCCTTGGCTGTGCATTGTGAATGACTCGGACAGCATTCGTTGCATTCACTGTTTGATATGAGGGGCTTCACTTCCCAGTTTGTGACTGCAAGCATGGGCTGCAGGCTTGCTGCAGGGAGGGCAGCAGAGACAGGAGCTAGCTTCAAGACTCCCAGGGACCTTATGTGGCAAGTGGTTCTGTTGTGTCACCTTCTTAGTTTGTCGGCATGCTGATAGCAAGAAGGCAGTCTGAGTAAAAAATGTGACTGCACTGGTCTTCTTCCCCCTCCCACAGCTCCTGATGTCTTCCATGGGTCCTAAACTGCAAAACAAAGAGAAATCTCAAATCTGTAATGTTCTCCTTTCCTGTGGGTTCAAAGCACCTTCTTCCAAGAATCAAAATGCATTGAGCAATGGGGTCTCCAAAGACCTGACAAGCCAGTGACAAGGGATGGTGTTGGTGGCATTAGGATCCAGTCTGTGCAGCAGCCTGAACTTACAGTCTTCCAAAATAAATTAGAGACACCCTGTGGTAGCCTTTATTAAGTTCTCAGGGAAAGGGGATGCCATGTGTTGCTGAAAGGTAGAAATCTGGAGGGGTGGGGGCAAATCTCAGTTTGCTTCTTTCCACAGCCACATGACCTGCTGCACTTAGGGGGAAGGTTCATAGTGAGGGAGGATAAGTGGTTTTATGCAGGTTTTCCAGAGGAAGAGGAGACTTTTGAGACAGCCAAAGTGTGTATGAAAGCAAACTGATGTGGAAGCACCGAGCTTCATGATGCAAATCTGTTCGTTCAAACCAAGCTTTTGCAGGTTGCCAGCAGTTAGTGCTTCCTGTCTCCTGCAGGTTATCAGAATGAGGGGAAACATGCTAAATTGCTGTGTAGTGTAATTTCAGAGAGGGGAAAAAGAGAGGCTGGGAAGCTTTTCTTTTGAAGCTTCAAGATACTGTATCTCGACCAAGCTGGCTCCATCCATATCTGGGCAGGAGATGCTCATCAAAAAGAGAAAAGTACAATGGTTCAAAAGAGTATGGTTATATTCTTTTGTGTGAGTAGTGGGACATCTTGAATCCTATTACCACTAGGAAAGTGGTCAGGACTCATATACAAGGCATATAAAAAAACCTGAAAGATAAGTCAGTTTCTTTAAAATAAGTTTCTAAAACGAAACTATTATTTCAAATGAGCTTTTACTGAATAATTTTTTGGTGTCACTGGTAGTTTTGCAAAGATTTTTCTTGTGGTTACAGTTCTTTTTCAACTGATGAATGGTTTTGATGAGTAGTTTTTTTGACTTTTAATGATTTTTCTCTCCTTGCAGTTGATATTCAGTAAGTGTGTCTTTGAAAAAGGAATGCTGCCCAAGAATTGCAGTTAGGCTTCTATTCTAAAGAAGGGGGACAAGAACCCTTCCGTGAGCATCATACTGGGTTGATTTAGTATAAAGAAGGATGCTGATTTCTAAATTCACCTCTGTTTAAATTCTTCAAGATACTTTAATCCACAAATTTTTTTTCACCCAAATGAAGAGTGAAACCCATGTATGTTTCCTCATTTAAATGTTCTTTTATTGGGAATTAACTGCCACAAAAATATTAATTTATCAGAAGAGGGGAATCACTTTAGCAACATTTGGGTTAAATTTGCCTCGTTATTGAGACTGCCATTTGCTTACCACAGATCTCATTTTCTGAAGTGCTTTCATATAATTTCTGTATGTGACCTTCACTAGTGATACTCTTAAAATAGTGTGCATTGCTGTCTGCAGCACTTAGTTGTCAAAAGTGAGAAGCTGGCATAATAAAAAAAATATGGCTTCCTTACCTTTCAAAGATCTGCTTTGCTGAAATTTGCTTTTTTCTGCTGTGTCTTTTCCATCTGAAATTAATGTTTGCTGCAGCAAACCTTTGGTTCAGCTGCATCTCAGTGATCAGCATGATCTGCTGGTTTTTTTAGTGCTTTGCTGTGATCACGTGAAGAAGCAGCCGGCTCTGTTCTCCCACCACCCTCAGAAATGTACCTTCAATTGGCCTCCACTGTTTTGCTCTGCTTGTTATTCTCTTTCTTGTTAACTTACAAGATACCTTTAATTGCAATGGCAAAATGTGAAGGCACTGAGCATTGCAAAAGTTCTGACACTGTGATGCCCTCTCATTACAGAGCTCTCATACCTGAGTAATTCTTATTCTGGATGAATTATTCAAGGTCTGCCCAGTGTAACGAGTGAATGTGTGATCATGAGGCTTTTCTCAGGAAGTTGATGGCAGGTTGCATATGAGGAATTAATGCTTTTCCTGATTGAGTTTTATGTATAACAAAGAGACATGCCATTCCAGCTGATATGACACTGTAATGAAAGATAAACTTCATGCTGAAGAGGAGGTGAGGCTGGCATTTCTAACCTCTTCTGTCTTCCCCTAAGCTTCCAGATGCTCCTGGGCTCAAGGATGCTTTTAGAAACTATTCCACACTTTTCTGTTTGATTAAGTACAAAGAATACATTTCAATGTTTTTCAAATAGTGGCCCTTGAATTTAAATAACTTTCTATAGGCTCTGCAAAATTACATACTAAAGGTGGTGGAGGTAGTAGTAGTAGCCTTGATGACTGAATAGAGTTATTTATATATATATATGAATTTTTGTTCTGTGCTCTAATGCCACCATGGGAATCCAGCTCTTGTCTTGCATTGCAGAGAGCTGTTGGTCAGATTCAGATTCATATTCCCTGATTGTATGACTGCATTTCACTCTTAAGTTATAGAGATCAGCCACACATGCTGTCCTGCAAGAGTGTGGGGCAAGAAGCTCCAAAATTTTACTTTGGACGTACAGAAAGATTTACTTTTGTAAATTAGTGGGGCCTATTCAATAAAGCTGAAATGTGAGACTTTTTTTCACTGGGATCCAAATAGAAGTCAGCTAGATTTGTGCCCTTTGTGAACAAAACCAAGATTTTGAAACCTTTGTGCCCTAAGGAAAACAAATTAGCAAATGAGAATTTCTCTGAAGGCAGAAGGTCTGACCTCTGCCACAGTCCAATAAACAGTAACTTCATTGGCCTCTTGCAAGAGGATTATGGAAAGTGTTTCCATTCCCTTTTGCTGAAAAAGACCCTCTCTTGTGAATGCTATCAAGCTGTTTGCCAACATCTGACAATCTGAAAATCTAGATTTAGGCTTCCACCTCAGACTTCATGTTTTCCTTTTCCCATTTTGGAGTGCAACATCCACATTACGCATACCAGCTCTCACTCATCTATTTGCAAATGTTCATTCCATTTTCTCCCCTCTCCTTCATTCCTCATGTAATAGCAGCCTTGGCGAGGCTGTGCTGTAGAGAGGAGCACAGCCCTCTGCAGGCTGTAGCTGCTGCACACTTGCTGAACATGACAATAGTGTATCAAAAATTTAATTTATGTATTTATATATGCCTAAGTCTCAGATTCACACTGATGGGCATAGGTCTAGCTAGCAGTCCTGGGTGGTGATTTTTCCTCTGTGTAGTCAGTGCAGTCAGTGCAGTGGAATGGTCCATCTTGGAGAATAGGATCCCCAAAGTACTGTACGAGGAGCAGGGGATTAATCAATGTCCTTGACTGGGTTTAGGGCAGAGCTGGAGCTGCTGCTGCCATGCTGTGGAGGAGTCTGCTTCTGTTCTTGGCTAAAATACAACAAATATTACAGCTGACAACTTCATAGGCAGGGAAGGGTGTACAGCATTTAGAACCTGGTAATGGAAAGGAGTAGAAAAAGCACCAGCACGGTGTCTCTGGGGTGTAGGCACAGGGTATTCAGAAAATGGGTTTCATCAGCATTATCTAATAATTTTCAGATTTTCTTCCAGAAAATTAATATCATTTTAATCAGTTTAAACTCAAGATTTTCCTGGCCTTAAGAGTTCCATTTTTTTTTATAACAGTTAACACATTTTATGTACGATGAAATATTTAAAAGAGGTCGGCAGGAAAAATAACTTCCAGTTCTTTTTAACCTGCAGTCTATTGTGTATTTTTCTTCTTTGGTGAGGATTCTTTGTATTTCTTTTATAGAGGAATTCAAAATACGGAAAAGATATTATCTAAGAATACAAGGATGAAAAATTGCAGCAATTGGTTGTTGTTTACTTACAATTATTTTTTCTGAAATTTACATTTGCTAGACCTAGAAATGTGCTTTTAGAATGCCAGAGTTGTACACAAATACATTATTCAGCTTACTCTGCATGAGCGAGTTAGCTGTAACAAGAAATATTATCCATATCCCTCTTGGCATAAAATATGTGCATATGCAACAGTGTAATGGCTTTAAATGTTTTCCTCTTATAACTCAACTGGTTGTTGGTGGAATCATCCAGGATAAATTTTAGCTAATATCTACAGACAGGACTTCAGCAAAGAAAAATTTTGTAAGTGTTCAGTGATAGAAAATAGAAATATAACAGCCTTGTAGAAATAGTTTTAACATCTGTGTGCTGATGACCTGTGCAACAACTCTTTTTACAGTAACTCCTTTGGAATTGCTCACAGGACCATGAAGTCAAGCCAAGCATTTCTGTGTGGTACCACACCTCCCAGTTTCACTTAATGACCAGTGCAGTGCGTGAGTTCAAAATATCCTGAAGAACAGCTAACAATTTCAATTTTGCCTGTTTTGGTTGGGTTTTTTTTCCTATGACAATAGATACCAGATACTGAAAAAGTCTTTTTAGCCTCTGCCATAGTGATGGGCAGGATGCCACAGGGAAGGAGAGCGAAGTGTCAGTTCTGCATGCCCCGCTGGACTGGAGAGCTGGGGTTGCTGCAGAATGATAATGTGCTGCTCTCCTACAAACGCTTCCCTCGCGGTCCTGGGCTGCGTGGCCATGTGTGAACAGCATTCAGATTTGCCACCATCCTGAAATGTTGTTCTCTCTGCACAGAAGGCAAATATAATGATGAGGAAATGTAGAATCAGGGATGCAGTTCTTCTGTGAGTAGTGAGTTACACATGTTGCAAGGATCCATTTCTTTTTCCGAGGAGATTCTGCTTTCATTTAGCTCCCATAATTGGCTTAATGTAAGTCTCTTAACTTTTTCTCATAATACAGAGCTGGAATTTTTGCTGTTGATTTTGAGGCCCAAAGTAGAAATGTTTCACACAGCTATTGGAGAGCTACAAAATATGTGCCTCCCATAGTAAGAGGGAGAGAGAGAAGGATATAAGTTTTTAATTGACATTTTGTTCTCACGTTCCCTTGTCCTTTTACAGTGAGCATCATCCCCTCTTTCCATAGTGTAGGTGCAAATCTGTGAAATATCAGCAGTGTTCCAGGTATGCTATACTCTGGCAAAATTTCAGTCTTAGTTCTTTAAACTAAAACCAGTCTTGAGCAGTGTGAAAGATCCCTGGGCAAGGAGTTTAAACCAATTCTCAGAAGAAGAGTGTGCTAGAAAGGAAATCCTACAGCTCCAGAGCTTCCAGATAGGTGATGCTCTCTTAGTGAAACAGGTGTTTCTCCCATGCATGAAAATTAAGAATTGGAGACAGTTCAAAAGTTGTCACTGCTAATGGGAGGGCCAAACAGATAGGTGTGCAAGGAGAGATTAAAGAAAGCCATATCCAGCTCAGCTAAGTAACAGAAAGATCCATCAGTAATTGAAAGGTGTCAGCCCCAAAGTGTGAGTGAGTATTTAGAACTGCAGAGCAAAAATACCTAGGAATGACATAAGAAAATTACATATAAAAAAATATAGGCAGTAAGAATAAATACACTGAATAGCAATGAAAAATGTCAGACCAAGAAGTAGTTCTCTAAAGAGAGGGATTGCAAGCACGACAATTGCAACTTAGGTTTGCTCCATGGTTTTGAATTCCTCAGATTTGTAAGTGAATAGGGCAAAAATGCTAAAAAGGATGTATTTTAATGCATGGAGCAATCATGTGTTGAAGGTCGATGGTGGGAATGATCCCTTCTGGCTCTTCAATCTCTTTTGTGCCCCATGCACTTTAACTGAGGCTTACTGTGATCTTATCTATGAAAAGTAATATCTTCGTGGGAACCTGAACTGTGATATTATCAGCTCTGCTCTGAGGATCTTATATACACCACTTCATCACAGATATTATTGACAGTAAGTGCTTTTACCACTTTTATATATTCTCGTTGTGACTTGTTTTACACCAAGGCAGCTAAATCAAGAGAATTTTTCCTGACCAGCTGAGCAGCTGATAAGTCTCTTTACAAGCACTTAGGTGAATTCAATGTACTAGGATGATAAAAAGGCAGGTTAGGACAAAAGCAGGTGTCAAAACATAACCCTCTGCTCCTTCCATCACCTCAAAGGTTATGTCCCACATGTAAAATTACTTGGGTTTTGAACCCCACTTTTCCCAAATTCTTTTGTTCAGAAAGTCCATCTGATCCTTTTCAGGATTCATTTGCCCACTTCTGTCTTCTGCTTTTGTCTCCTATCTCCCTCCCTTGTTCTCTGCACATCATGATCCTTTTTCAGGCTGAATCATTATCCTTTTAAATGCTCCTAGGAAGGCCTTTTTTCTCTGTCATGCTATTTCTTACTCGAGTGGTGTCTGTAGGAACATCAGAACAACCCATGCTAGGAAGAGCTCTGTGAGTGGCAGTGGCTGTAGGACAAACATACAAGTTGTATTGTTTGTTAACTGCACATTCATTTCTATCCCTTATTCCCTGCCTGTTTAGAGAGACCTAAAGCTCCACTGGGAGGGAGAGCAAAATCATTCTTGACTGTTTTCAGAGCCTGAAGATTACAACTGACCCAGTCCTGCTCTTGTGTGTGCACTTTGAAAAGAATTTTCTTTATCCTGCGAGTCCTGTGGAGTCCACAGATGATATGGCTCCCTTTCTGCTCCAAAATCTGCACAAATCCTCCCCCTGCCATGCCTACAGATGGAAATAGGAAATATTCCCTTGCCAGGCCTGCAGTAAAAAGGAATGTGTCCCAAATGCAATCGTTCCTTGTGCACTACATCTTGTGAGCAAGCAGACGGTGTGGCTTGCTTCAGTAACTTTTATATGTAAACAGTCTTTAAAAACATAATCTGCATTGTCAAAGCCTAATCTAAATGATGTACTGACATTGCTTACTTTGATATGCTGACTTGGTTTTGAATTCTCTCTGGATTGCCTGGCCCCACATGGCCTTTTTGTGTTTTGTTTACTTTTCACTTAGCTGTCACGTATTTATTCCCATTAGATGTACAAAGTCAATGGATTCAGCCTAGTTTCACAGCTTAGCTGGCTAATACAGCACAGGGAAAGGGCTGAGTGAAGCCAAGCAGAGGGGCAGGGAAAAAGCAGTGTGATTCTTCAGGTCTGACATAGAAACCAACAAAACAGAAAACTTGTAAAAGATCTGGGTCTGGTAGAGCAGCTAGAGATTACTGATTTTTCAGAAAAACATTATTTGTCTGGAAAGCAGAAATTCATTGATTGAAATTCATTCACTGAGTTTCTGTTTTTAAACACTTGCTTCTGAATAAATGCTGAAATTTTGCATACATCACATATGTTTAAGTTTTTTTAAAATCTGGATTTGTTTCAAATGTGAATGGATGGGAAAATATTACTTTAAAAGCTTTTCAGTGTAATGAGCTGGTTGGATTTATCTTAGTCAAACAGTTAAAATGGCTTATGTGATCTTGTTCTGTGAAAGTCTTTGAAGATATGTGAAAATGCCTCATGCTGAGAAAAGTAATCCTGAAAAATCTACTTGATGTGATCTTACCCACAGAACTTATAAGACAAATGGGCGTTTGTGAAGTCTATCATAACTTGAAGCATGACTGAAATGCGGAGCATCTTGAATGATGGACTTTCCTCTGGATAGCCATGCCTACCCTCCCATGCTTCTCCCAATGGGAATGCCTTCTTTCCCTCTAAATGGTTGTTTTTACAGCTCAAAATAAAAACTGGGGGAGACTTCATGTGAAATTTAGCATAGGTGGAGGGACCGTGGTGTTTCCTTTGTTCCCTGATAAAGGACAGTCCAGATTTCCTCCATGGCGCTGTTTCACTGATGACATGTAGTTTTCAGGTCCTGTTTCTTCAATTCCAGCTGAGGTGCTCAGCCCAAGTCCCACACGGCACCAGTATCTGGGCACCTTTGGAGCCAGCAGCAGTGGGGCACCCAAACTTCACTTCCATTCGAGAACAGACTATGCTGAAACTGCTCCAATTCCAGCTGCGCTGACCTCCTTTCGGACTTGGCAGCCCATAGTCTGAGCTTTCCCTCTGTTTACAGGTGAAATTCGGGAACTACGCCTTTGTCTGGGACGCGGCAGTGCTGGAGTACGTGGCCATCAACGACGCAGAGTGCTCCTTCTACACGGTCGGGAACACTGTCGCGGACAGGGGATACGGGATCGCACTGCAGCACGGCAGCCCCTACCGAGATGTCTTCTCACAAAGGTAAAGCTTTACACTAGCAGGAGCAGGTACTAAGGAAAGGTTTCTCTCAACTCTGGACCCTTCTTTTAATTTAATTTTTGGTGAAGGAAAAACATTTTGTGTTTGCGATCCACTTCTATTTCTTGGGTAGGCATTCATTTTCTCTGAGACATTGAATTATTCACTTTTCTAGAAACTGCATTAAAAACACTTTGTGTTGCTCTTATTTGAATTGTTCTTGTTTCTTTTGAAAAACGTTAATGAGATAAACTCAACTTCATTAGCAGGAAAATGAGGAAAGAGTTGCTTCATTTGTTAAAGAGAGTCAGCATAACTCAATCCTTCCTATTACAGAAGCTGTTTCTTAATGAAAAATAAAGTGAATTTGGACACTGATAGGAAAACTAAAGGGGATGAACAAGAACATTTGATGTTTTGGTGGAAAGACCCCTATCAATACCCAAAAGCATAGGTGCTTATCGCCATACTAATCGATCTCACGGGCTATAGAAGTGACAACTCTAGAGATGCTACTGGTACTGTGTTTCTATTAGGATCGGAAATGCTAAATTGATTGTATGTATTGTGCCTTTGCAGTGTTTTTTGCTTCACTCTAGTATTGATTCCTAAATCAGGATGTGTGTGAAGTGTAAAAAAACTATCAAACATTTTAAGTGTCATATCTGCAGTTTGGCACTTAGGAGAAGATGTGGGCTAATCTTGTGATCCTTTTTTCATTCTAAATCTGTTCTCTCAACCTGGTTTCTGTTGGTTTGTGTTATGTGCATAAAGCAAAATTTTACAGTTGCTGTGATGGAATTTCTGTTGTGTGGTTGCCTGGTAAACATACAAAATATGCTTAATTTGGGCTGTTGCCTTTGCCTTTGTCCAAAGACTGTAGTGGCGGGGGGGGAGTAGACAGTAAGTAACACTGCAAATCCTGAGGAATCATTCTCTGCTCACACCTACTGTATGAACAGAGAAGACTTGGATTCTTTGTATCTGTTCTATATTAGGAGTGATATGGCTGAATTTTGTGCTAACAGAGGAGCAGCATAATAAAAAATTTCACAGGATCAACGAAAAAATTAATTTTGAAGAAAGATGTATATGCTTTGTATATTACAAAAAGTATCAGAGGCAAATATTTACCAAATACTGTAATATTCTCATATCCGAGCTGTGACCAGGCTGGCTCTGCTTTAGATCTCTGGCACTCTACTGTTTGGGGTCTCTATGCAAAACAAAGGAGTAGAATTCCTTCCTCTAATCTTTCGAAGAAATTCTTCCACCTGTTAGAGTTCTCAGGTGCTTGGCAAGGTGTTAAGTCTTCCTCTTCACAGCTTCATCCGTATAAGCTTGAGTACAAAAGTTGGAAGGCATTAGGGAATTTCATAGTCTGTGTCTTTATTACTAAACACGGTGAAACCGCCAAGTGACGTGGCACAGCTCACACTGGCATTCTTCATGACACCACTGCTGCTCTGCAAGGCAAGGTGGATGCATCCAAACTGCCCCTTAGAGACTGCTTCTGGCAGGATTTATATACTGGGTATAGCTCTTGGCAAATGGAGAAAGTGGTTATGGCTGGTTCTGGTAAGAGTTTTTCCTTCGTCGCAGTATTCAGCACATGGAGAGGCTGAGTTACAACTTCTTCTGATAAACTGCCTTCAGCAGCTGCAGGATCATTGGTCTGTGCAGGTCTGACATTTCCAAGTACAATTTTATTTCAAAGGGAAGATTCAGCTTTTCAGTGTACTATTATATCTTGGAGCTATAGGAAAGTGGAAGGAAGCATAAAAATTTGCACATATATAGGTATTTTTATCTGAGGATCTTTGAAGCAATACTTAAATATTAGCATCTCTCAGGAAAGCAAATGCCATTTCCACTTAATGCTTAGAGAATCCATAGCATCGGGAGACTAAATGAAATCCCAGGGTCATATGTTGTCCCCTGGTGGAATCAGGGATCATAGGCACTCATTTTTGATTTCCTGCTAAAGTTGTCAGAGTTCAGGTAGATGAAGAAAGGGATTATTTGTCAGATATTGGGCCACGGGAGGATCTGGATGGATACACAGAACTTAGCACTGGTGAGACAATAACTCCTTACATTAACAGGAGTAATGGTTGAACAAAGAAATTGGAATTTGCTTGGAGTGGTACTACCTCCTGGAGAATTTAGAGAGCCTGAGATATATATTCTGAAAATGTGTGTGCTGCTGTGCTTACATTCTTATTATGAGAGTATATTATGCACTATTTCTAACTATGACCATAAATATAAATTTACAGTTTAAAGCAGTAAAAGACCACATAAGAAACAAACGTATGGAAGAGAAATCATGCTTACAAGGTGGCTTAAAAGGTTTTGTTCTTAACACCCTTCTGTACTGTTCCCTAAGTTTATATCCATGTGGTTTTGACACATCATCCTTACATTTCTTCCTAATGAAAAGGCCCAACAGCTTTCAGCAGCTGCAGCTTGCATGCTAAATAGAGAGTGGAATAAATTCATTGTATAGGATTAGCAAATGTTCACATGAATATTTCACATTTTTAAAGCAGTAGGGAACTGGTTTAAAATATATTGGCACTTCCTGATCTTTCCCAAAATAAATATATTTAGGTGAAAATACAGGTCTTCTCTTTTAAGAAATTTCATATAAAGCCATAAGCTGCACAGTGTTAAATCCCTAGGGCGCCGCTGTAAAAGGTCTGGCAAGCTTACAGGAGATTTTGTTCTCTGTGCAGAAAGCACAGGCACACGTTTAAGGCTTTTCGGTACCTTTTCTGAACATTCAGGTGATTCCCAGAGACATAGGACAAGACAGAGAGGTGTAAGCACTCACCTCTTCTCTCTAAAGCTATGGGCCGTGAGCTGAAGTCAAGGTAACACTGTGGTAAAGTTTACCAACAGAGAGCAGTGTAAAGAAAGGGTCTTTGAGACCCTTCTTTTTCACACACAGAAAAATCCCTTCCATGCCAAAACAAAGACATGAGCAGCAGTGAATGGCCTGACTGCAGTATGAGATTGGCTTTTTGCTGTATGGGGATGGCAGAGCAGCCAGCCAGGGTCCCACACAGCATCTGTGACTAGACCCTGCCTCATGCTTTCTCTGAAAACAGATGCTTTGCATCCATCCTGAAAATAGGTGTGTGGCTGTAATATAAATAATATAGAAAATAATCCTGGTAATATTTGAAAGATGGACTCGTCATAGCCATCCTGATCACTTCATTCATGTTGTTGCAAATGTTAACAAACACAACTGGCCATGCCACTAGGGCAGCCAGGTGATGTGCTCAAGTAGATCGCTGTCCTCTCTTCTTTGCCACTAAGACTTAACCTTCTGAGCACCAGCAGCCTCCAGGCAGCATGTCAGTTTTTCCTCTCTATATGTTTTTCTTTCAAGGTAATGACAGGGGCTGAAATAATAGGAACTGCCAAATTTCCTAGGAGAGCTTGAAAAGGATGTGTCTTTTGGTTCCTGAGGAACTGTGTGGTGACACTAAATTTGACACCTGTTAAGAATTCTTTTCAGCCCTAAACTTTAAAACTTCCATTGCACCCCTGGGAGGTATAAATATAATTGCAGACTCTTTTCAGAGTATTTCATAGGATGTCTGTACTTCCTGCAGTGCTGCAGCAATGGCTCAGGTGCTGTACTGGTGGCTGGCTTTTGGTGGGGGTCAAGGAGGGGTTGCAGCAAAGTGCTGGAATCCTGTTCATGTCCCCACTTTCTCTGCTGGCTGACTCTCTTCTTCTGCACTACAGTCCCGGCCACACAGCATGCTAGAGGCAAAGGGAGATGAAGCACTAATTTCGTGCTTAGCAGAGGCCAGCAGCCAGCTTTTCACTTAAGTAACTGGAACCTTTCAACACCCAGAACCACTGAAAAATTAAGTTGTGGTTGTTTTGCACCCCTCATATCCCAAAGAGCATCCACGTGTGTTCTGCCCCTTTAGGTAAAAAGAAACCGTGACAATAGCGAGACTGAAAAAGAAAAGGCAAGTTTGCCCTCAGAGCCCACAGTGTGGGACTCTTGCTTGTTCATCAGCTGTGTTTCCACAAATGCCCCAGCCAAGCACAAGCTCATGGACACCTAAGGTTGTCTGTGTGCCAAAAGAAACAGCAGCACTTCCATAATTTCTGGTTGTTGTCTGTGAGAGGTGGGGTATGTGAGGGCAAAATGTATGGAAGGTACAACTACCATATAGCTTTGCAGAAACCTCAGTCTGAATTTGACATTATTCACAAAAAGTCGCAGTGAATTTGTGCTGCTGCTAGAGAAGCCAGCCACATCTTTTTGTCCTAAGGGAGGAAAAGAAATGGACACTTATAATGATTTCCTCATGGCAAGCCCGAAGACACCTCCCTAGCAGCAAGTGGTGCGCTTTCAGAAATCCAAAACTTTGGAGGGAAAGAAGATTGTATGGCATTTCAGACTGCCCCTTAGCAAATCATTAGCCAGCTGCTTTAAATAAATGGTATGGATGTTCTCCTGTCCTTTCTACATCTCATCAGCAAAATTCTAAGTCTTAGAAAGTTCCTGCCCTGAGCCATAAATATGTGTACTTCTTGTCTCCTCACCATTAATTCTCTCTCCTTAAATTTTCATTCTGTGTCTTGGAGGTCACTTATGTCTGAAGACTCCAGTGCAAGGAAAATTACTGTATTCCTGATTACCTTGATTTCTTTTTCTCTGCGTTTGGGACTATGTACCCCTTTCTTTGAGAAGATCCCCCTCTTTTTTCTTTTTTTTATTTCTTCTAATGAAAACCCGAGAAAGTCTCACTTGTTCTCTGACTTATCTTTTACCAGCTATGTGGAAAATAAGAGTTTTGGGTTACACCCTAACTCTGCATAGGCTGACAATAATGATGTAATTGAATTTTTCAGTATTAAATACAGTGATCATTTGCAGAATAGTGGATGCCTTAGTAAGAGATCAACTTTACTTTGTCTTGGTAGTTTGCTAAGAATTGAAATCCTATTCTAAGCTGTATATATAACATTCTGAAAAATATAACAAACTAGTAAAATCTACTTAGATCCACACAAAGCACTTTTTTTCCCCTGATAATTCCAGAAAATTGAGAAACTCTGGAAATTGGAAGAATTACTTACCTTCAAGCAAACTCCTGAATTTAAATGGAAGAGTTCAATTTTGAGAGTCTGCTCTTAGATCATGTCACAAGTTCATATAATTGAAATTACATTAGTGAGAGGGAAAAGAAAAAGGAAAATTAATTCCAGGTTTCTGAGCAATCTGACTTGAGAATTCAGTCTTAATTTATTCAGATATAGTCATTGTTAATACAAGCCTTAACTTCAGAGTTGCACATAGTAGCAAGGTAGTTGCTCAGATAACCAGGATACTAAATAAAAAACTTAACCACACTCAAGGTAATATTTCTTGACCATCCAAAATAACCAGTCTATCCTTTTTTTTGCTGTCTACATTAGACTTGTAGGGGTAAAACTGGGAATTGCACTAGACCCTAGGTATCAAAACACGTCCATCTTCCTTTTTGCTGACCCGGGTCCTCCAAGACAAACTGCAGTAGCCCTTCATGCCAGGAAACTCCCCTTGAGGAAGCGCTGCTCAGCCAGCTGCCTGCCCCGCTGGGGCTGCGGTGTGGGCACACTCTGCACACCTTACTCCAGGCCACTGGATCCAGGCTGAAGACCTGTAACCTCAAATGGATTATAAGAAAAGATGTAGCTTCATTCTGATTTTTAAAAATGGCATCCATTACTTCATGAGAAAGCCCTAACAGAAAGCTTTTGTCTCTCTGCTATTCTCTCTTCTTTTTTCTACCAAGCACATTGCTAATAGCTTTCCCCAAAGGCCAGATGATCTCACATTGTCCCTTTGCATCCTCTTCCACTAACTGCCTAATGCAGAGCTGCAGGTTCTGAAGGTTCCTGCACTGTCATCAGAAGTGTTTCCTGGCTTTATTACCCGTCCCCAACTCGCTTGCTCGCGGGGGCTGCTGGCTGTAGGACTGCAGAGAAACTGTGGCTCCCACACATCACATTGTGAGAGCAGGAGAAATGGCTTTATTGATTCCTGATGGTGTGCATCTGGTGCTTGCAGGTCTCACGGTAAATTCATGATTAGGAGCTGAAAAGGATGGAGACGCCTACAGAAACACAGGCTTTAGCAACTTCTTAATCTCCCCTGATATTAACTGATGAGATGGGTTAAAGGATTCTGCAGCAGATCTGGAGTTTATTACACACACACAGTGAAAAATTACTCAATCAAGACATACAAAGGCAGTGAGCAGATTAGTGGGCTTTTTAAATACACCGAAACATTAATTGATGGGGTAAGTTAAAGAATCATGAAGTAGCAGCACTAAGAAGAAGCATGGGAAAGAAAATCATAAGGAAAGGCATTAGATCTTCTTGCAATCACACAGCATAGAGCTATGAGCACCAGAGAGCTGCCTGCCTGCTTCACCATGGGAAGGCACCTCTGCATCCAAGCAGTTCTGTGGTGACGGGAAACTTTCCAACATTGTTGCACGTTGGGAAAAAAAAGGCACCATGAAAAAGGCAGCTTCATTCTTTCTCTTTTTCCTAATCAATTCTCACTTTCACAAAGGGCCCTGCATTCAAAGTTTCAGAAGGGCAAGCCAGGTAAGCTGCTTATGCATATTAATTCCCCATCATTACCCATGAATCACCCCAAAGAAAACAGTCTAATTGTGATGTGTTAAATTACCAGTAGATAGCACTTTGCAAGCTATTTCTTACTCCTTTCTATCCACTTCTCTAGCCTCAGGCACCTCAGACTTGGTGTGTAAAATGGCCAGATATTACCCAGTGAGGTGTGCAGTACAGTCAGTGGAAACAGCGTTGCTCATCCAACTGTATGGAAGCGACATTTATTGCAAGCTGAGTTGTTCATGTGTTTTAAAGTTTTATGGAGTGAGTAAGTGCATGGCTGCAGAATTTGAAACTGCTTGGTTATAAATCTGATGACAGTAAAGCTAAAAGAAGTCTCAGTGAGTGGCTTCCCTCCAAGAACTTGCCTTTTTATGAATTCCGGAAGCAGAGTTTAGGTTTACCGCCAGTGCACGCTGTCCTGGAGTACATTTTTTTGCTTTCTTGGCTGCCTTCTCTAACGTTTGTGTGCGTCAGTCTTGAGAGGAACAGGTGTAACTACTCACTCTGACTCGGCTGAGCAGCAGCATTGCCTTTAAAGTTGGGTGGAAAATGAGTGTAAAGCTTTCCCTCGGAAATAGGAAGGATCCAGCCATGCAGCTGTCCTGATGATAGAACCATAATAACCACAAGTAAGGGTCTAGCCCACCTACCCCACACCAGTACTGCCTGCCAAAAGCTCCTGGCTCTTGGCCTAAGTTCTCAAAACATTGGTCAACCTATTTCAATTAAAATGAGCAAGAGTCGCACAAGAGCAAATAATAGATCTTTGATAACCCATTTTGTTGCCTTAAAGTGTAATTAACCTTTAGCTGGACCATAAGGCTTGTTTTCAGCTACTCCTGTTTTCCAGATAAAAATAAAAGGCCTGAAAATAAAGCTTGTTTTCAAAGATGAAATGAACTTGATGGAATGACAACTGGAGGGATTTATCCACATCTAAGTGAGAGTTTTGCTTCCACCAGCAGAACTGCTGCAACAGAGGCTACCTCAGCCTGCAGAGATTTGCTCTGCTGTAAAACACTGATCTGCTGTTTGTCACCCATTCTTGAATCACCAGTAAGTGAAGAAGGTGCTAGCCTTGTTTTATGACTTCAGCCAGTTCAGAGGTAGGGAAAGGGAAAAAGAGTATGTGGAAATTCTCCAGAATGTAGAGTCAAGGAAGAGTGGTAGCATGTTTCCCAGCAGAGTTGTCTTCCCTTGCTGAAATAAAATATGAGGAGGAAGAAAGCTTGTTGCAGGAACAGAGGGAGTGACAGGAGAAGCAGTGAGGACAGGGAGGAGCTGAGTGCTTCTCAGTGATTATGGAGGGTGAATAAATGGAGCCTTATTGGTCAGCTCCATGCAGGAGGAGATTATCAAAGTGAGAAATTTAAAAAAACTGTTCAGAGAAGTCTTCTGCTGTGTCTCAGAGCAATCCCATGGGATTGGTGCTCTAGGTTGCTCCCCAAAGAAATCATGAGAGAACTGGTAGAAGGAGCCAAACAGTTTCCCCAGCAGGGTCACCAGTGTGTCAGAGTGCAGTGGTTAGACAGGTTTGGATTAGTTAGAAGATGAACATGGGCTAGGGAAGCCTTTACTCTGATTCCTCTGTAGTGTTGAGGAAAAAATGTTCTGGAGATGAGCTATCAGGAAGTTGGAAAGACCTCTGCTTAAATTCCAAAGAAGACTTGGTGGTGGCAGAGAGGCTTTGCTGGGTCAAAACAGACCCGGGAGCATATCCTGACATGAACCAGTTGGATAATGTTGGAGACTCTTGTTTGCACAATGTGCAACAATGTGGTTCATATTCTGCTTTAGTGCCAGTTGTGTTAGGTTAGCCCAAAATAAAGCAGAGCCCTGATCCCAGCCATCATAGCTATGACTGTCTTAAAAACCAAATGCCTTACCAGACCCAAGTTTTCCACTTAAACACTTTTGTCTGTGCAAGCAGACGAAAATGATTATATGGCCAAGGAAAAACTGTGTTTGCCGTTTTATGCATAAAACACTTTTGCAAAGTGCATTTCGTAATTTGCCATTGTAACCACCTGCACAGAGAGCTTTCAGGGCAGAGCTCTGACACTGTATTTAGTTCATACTTTGACTGCTCAGCTAAAACTTCCATTTCTATGCATTTATTCTGCTTCACACATTATGTTATCAGTCACTTTCAATATTTCAAAGTCACAGCAGTCCTTTTCTGACATGCATTTGTCAGAATGAACTGCCTTGACTGCTGTTATTACAGACTGCAGTTCCTGACTAAGGGAAAAGTCTTATATAGAACCAGAATACTGTAACTTCTCAGAAAAAACAATAGATAAAAGAGAAGAAAATTAGAGTCAATGAACAGAAATAGATGCTTTAAATGACCAGCCATAAATTTTTTTGGAGGAGGAGAGAATGGGAAAGCAGGATTTATAACCCAATATAAAAGAATTAATCAGGAAAAGTTTGGCCTTTCAAGTTCATATGCAAGGTATTGATAATGGCACTCTTCAGCTGTCTGGTGGTAAATCAGAAAAGTACATCATACTTGGACTTTCTCTCAATCAAATACTTCATCATATTCCTCTAGTGATCACCTTCAATAGAAGGATATTAATTCAGCCCATTATAGTCACAGAAAAACATCACAAGGGGTTTTGGCCTAGCTGGAACTTGTGCTCACACTCCTGATTAAGTCCTAGTGGTAGTAATTTGTCATGGCACATGAGCACATCTCCCTCTTGCATGTGCTTAATAGCACACACACAGACTTTGCCAGTTCACTCTAAAAAAAGCCCTCACAGTTAAGGACTGAGCCAGGGGAAGTACACTTGTTTGGAAAGGTTATGATCCTTTCATTCTTATTGCAACTGAAATTTTTTTTTTCCTTGTATTTGCTGCTTTTGTCTTCAGCTGAAAAAATAGCCTAACAGCTGAATTTCCAAAGCAGTGAAGAAAAGCTGCCACCTAATTACCTGGCTTTGTAGATAAGTACATGCTCCAGCTGCTTCCACCAAAGCAGAAAGGTTTCAGCTGGTAACAAGCATTAAAAAGAAAAATAACTCCATTGGCTGCAGTTTCATAGGTGGGATGCCTCTACAGGACCAAAGAGATCATCAGTATCTCAAAGACATCAGATTCCTACAGAAAGCTGATAAGGCAGATAAGCTGTGTTAGGATTTGTTTGTTTATTTAATTAAAAATTCAATTATTTTTTTAATTAAAAAAGAACAAACAAACTCCATTACATTAATATTTGGAGAGAAAAACAGTGGAGTCATAAGCACTGTTTTGCAGCCTTGAGAGCAGGGATTAGAAGTTCCTGGCCCAGGATTGATTATTTTTGGCTTTGTCTGGGTTATTCCTACAGCAACACATGAGAGAAACCATGAAGAACTGAGCCTTGAGTTAACTGAGAAACAGATACTTTATTTTTAATATTGTTTGGTTGCATTAATTTCCTTGGGTTTGGAAGGATTTAGTTAATTAGCAGTGGATCTTCAGATCATGGAATTACTCCAGATTTATACTGGTTTAGCTGACGGGAGAATTTAATCCTATAATATGCCTTTGGCATAATTTAGATGTAAGGCTCAAGATTAAGATCCCCAGGAAACAGGGAATTTATGTTCATTTCTTTTTCTTACATTGTGAAGTACTATGCAAAGCTACAGAAACATGTCAGCTCTGACAGTCACACTTGGGCAGCAATCAGGGCTTTCAAAAAGCTATTGGGCTTCACCCGCAGCATCAAATTCCTCTGTGCTCTTCCATTTTGTATAAATCTGGAGGAAATTGTAAAATCCATAGAAGAAAAGCAATTGAAAAAGAAGCATGGTTAAAGCACTGAGGAAGTGAAGGTTTGCTGATCTTCTTCATGTCCCTCTTAAGTTAAAAACACCTACAATGCTCATTTTAAATTTTTTTAAGAGTAGCAATCTTGCACCAGGTTAAACATACAAGACCTCTTGAAAAGACAAGGTTTCAGAAAGAACAACTGCCAGGTGTGTAACAGAGGAAGAAATATATCCATGATTGTATATGTAAGTATATGTAAGCTTTGCTGGCAGCAGTGGCTATATTTAATTCACACCCCCAAAATGAAATATTTGTGTGTGTGGCTGGGCTGGCAGCAGAGAGCAGAGCAGCATATAGCCACACCCTCTCCTGCTGCTTGGCTTTGCAAGTGAAGGGTCTGTCACTCCATCTTGCTACAGGACACTCAGCTCAGGGGGGACGAACAATGCATCCAAGCTGACTCCACATATCCCTTGGATGCCTAGCAAAGCCCTTGCTTCTCCCACTAGCTGTCTTCTTTCCATTTTCTCAGCTTTTACCAGTGCAGGCCACACGGCTTACCTGCTTACTTGCTCTGAGGCCTTCTTTGATAGAAGAAATCCAGGGTGGCTTTGGTGTTGGAGTGTTTTTAAGGGCTGGGTTTAGGAGAAGTAGACTCTCTGCTTTCATGGAGAGCTGCAATAGCCGAGATTAAGGGAGGCAGCAGGGCTGCAGAGCCGGCACAGCTACGAGCTGTGCACAGATACAGCTTCCTTCCTCTTGCTCCTGCCAGCTTTATTTCAAATTACCTGGTGCCTTGGCATCACTGCCTGTTTCTTTTTTTTTTTTNTTTTTTTTTTTTTTTTGCTCAAAATGTTTTCCTACTGCTGCTTCACTTAACACAGACCCTTTTGGCTGCTTCAGTGTTGTGTAGCAGCCTGTTGGCCCTTGCCCTGCCAAACAGGGGTAGAAGGCTGAGGGGAGACCCTGCAGGGGAAAGCCCCAAGTGGATACAAAGGAATGATCCACAGGGTGGCTGGGCACAGTCTGGGGCTGGGAGGTGCCCCAAGGGTTCTGCTTGTCCTCTTGGGGTAGTGGTCTCCAAACCTCCTCAAAAATAAAACGGGTGCTTGGGGTCAGTACTGTTGCTCGTTGTGAAAAAGTGAGGATGTTTTATTTCCTCCTTTTCTCCCCTGTTTCTCAGAGGTGTAAGTGGTTTGTCCATGTTCATGGGGCTGAACTGTCACCATCTTTTTGCTTGTGTTGAAAATAACGCCTGGGTAAAGGCTCTCACCAGGAGACTTCTGTCCTAGGCTGGCAGGACTGGGAGCAGACCATGCTGTGTGCCTTTCAGCCTATTGCAATTGAAGATGATTCCCACAGTGCTGCATTTCAGGTTCAATTCTGAAGATTTGCTTGTTCACAGAGAAGCTTTCTCATCCCCCACAGGCATTGCATACCCACTAGTATCTTTTTTTGAATTGAGGAAAAAGCAGAGATGCCAGTCCTTCATCTTGCCTAGGCAAAGATAAGCTCCTTGCTAACATTTTTAAATGTTACACCCCTTTAGATCACTAATATAGCCTATCCCATACAGCTGGAATTATCACAGGGCTGAATCTTAAGAGTAATGGTGCAGGTTATCTCTGTGTAAATAGTGCGAGATCTTTATTCAGCAGGAGAAATTCTGCAGGTCTGCACTGATATATTGATCTGGATAAACAAGATAGTTTGTTCCTATCTGGAGGTGCGTTCTTAAAGTTCAGTTTGTGATGCTTGCAGGTAAAACTGATGATTTAATGTTCCTGGATATGGCAAAATACCTTGTGTGCTGCCTACAAACCAAAGGATTTTCCTCTGTGGGCCTGATGCTTGAATTCCTGAGACTCTTGCTGTACTGCCAGCACCAATACAAACATTGCATCTGGGCAAAAAGGGTCCTTATTTCTGCTTGCTCTTCTCTCTGGCTGTCTGCATCACTTCCTTTTGGGCGTTAGTGGTGCTTGCCTTGAGGCACAGTGCTCTGACAGCAGGGCTGCAGGAAGCTTTCTTGGCAGCATTTGTTTTTCTAGAGGATTGTTTCCTAGCTGGGGGTTTATTGCCTGTTCTCAACTTGAGTTTTCTCAAACAAATTTCAGCTATGTTTCCAGGTTTGGTTTTAATGAAATGGAGTAATTTATGGTTGAAAGGGGGAATTGTATGATATTCAGGGATTATTTTTTGATTCAAAATAGGGAACAAATTTTAAAAAATGAGGAGATATCTTAAGGCCTTGTCAATCAGAACTGCTCCTCTCACTAACACTTCTCCTGAGTTAGCCTGTCTACTCCATGCTAACACAGTAGTTAGCTAAATTAGCTAGAGTCAGCTGGATACTTGAATGTCATTAGAAACTGAAATCTTTGTAAGAGTTGAAAGTGAAAACTTACTATTTGATACAAAGAAATAAAAAAATGCATATAATAATTCCAGAATCAGTCATCATAAAATGATGAAAGTCTGAATTAAAGTTCCACATCAAAGAAACCTGAAGGTAAGGGCTGCAGTTAATTCAGTCGTGCAACTCCAAATCAGCCTTATAATGATGCCATGCAGTTAACCTATCTTATAATTAAGGCATTTCCTTAGTTATTAGAACTTGAGTAGATAAAAACAAGTGTGCTTTTTTCTTTTCAATTTTGTAAGAAGTTGTTAGATTTTTGTCTTCAGATGACGGGAAGGCCAGTAAGCTGAAAACTTAAGAAGTTGAAAATATGTAAGAGGAAGGTGCCTAAACCTGATTTGTGTTCTGAAAATCTTCCTCTGGCTTTTCCTACTTCAGTGTGACATTCTTTGTAGGCCAGACTAAGTGTTATAATGGCCTTCCCACCCCCACTGTCTGCAAATCTCCTCACTTCATTTTAAACCACTCTTCATCTGACATCACCCTGCTGCCTTTCTCCTCCAAGCCTATAATTTGCTCCTTTGCAGCATCCCTCCATCCCATCCGGGGCACTAAGGTCACCCTCAGCAGCATATGTGAATACTCCAGGCTGGGACATAGATAGCCCTGGGACACTGGAGGAATCCTCCAGATTGCTCGCTCTCCATACCATGAAACCACAACTAACTTCCCATGATGTGTTCGACTTCGTTACGCTGCTTATTGAATTTTGCTAGCGGTATTGTCTTTTGTCCTCTTGGGACCAGCATCAGTTGTCATGGCAATTACTGTCAGATGGTTGCAGCTTGTGTGCTTGGAGGAGTGTAGGAAAGTTGATGGCCAAAGAAGTAGCAGTTCAAAGAAGTATAAAATGTCAGTTACTAATACTGTTTAGCGGCCAAAATTTTGGGGGCTGCAGCAGTTGGTAGATAGTGTGATTTCAGTCAATATCCTGTGTGCCTTTCAGTTTAGCTGCTAGGTGAATGTTACTGGTTTGGGGTTTAATAATCACGATGACATTTGAAATGACTGATGAAAGAAGTGGGTCATCCTCTATGAAGTCATTCTTCAAGCTGCTGCTGCAGTAGTCGTACATCTGCTCATCTTCCATAGGGTTTGGCCACTTTGTACAAGGAAGCAGTTTAGAAAAGACTCCCAAGACATGTGTGGAAATACAGGGAATCTTTTTAATGTCCCTTAGCCTGTGTTGCTAAGCCCCAGCATCCCTGGTACTCTGGGAAAGAAAGATGGCAGAAGTGGAGGCTAACTGGATATCTCCTGTCACCTGTGTTACACTGTGGACAGTGCCTACAGGCTATAATTTCCATCTCAGTGCTTTTGGACTTTGGGCCTGCCTACTGACACCTCTAACATGGGTTGATTGAGTTGGTTTATTTTTTAATGAAGCAGAAGTAGAACTTAGTCTTTAAACTCCTTTGCATAAGCTTGGAGAAGATCCATGTATGCTAAGAATATCCCATTAGCACTGAATTATGGATTATTTTTACCAGATGATAAACAAAGTGGAAAGCTTCATACCTTCAACCACTAAAATCCCCCCCCCCGCCCCCCCCGAAATTTTGTGTCTCTTGACTGAAGAAGTCAAAAGTCCTTGTAAACAGACATAAATTGATAGACAAAATGCAAGATAAAAGAAATTATGTAAACACCAACTGCTCATAAGATTAATCTACCAGTGCTCTTTTCTGTAAAACAGTAATAGAGAAAATTAGTAGAATGGGGCCTTGGAACAGTATTACATTATATACCAATCCAAATATGCTCTCCTGGGACCTTTTCTTAAAATGACTAAAATCCCCTTCCAAGCAAAAAAAAGTCTGGAAAGGAGAAGTGTGTACTAAATTAGCTCAGTTCATAGCTTCATGGAGGGATTCAAATTAATTTCTTACAAAATTTGGAGAAAATGTTTTGCAGCCCTTTCAAGATAGGTATTCCTAATGGGAAAAACTGTGTCTCTGCCACATCATGTTATGAGTTTATCATTTTGCTGAGCAACTTGACACAAGCAGAGATATTTTGAAATATCCCAGACTGCCTGATGGTCAGTTTGTGTTTAGACAAAGAGGAGAAGGAGGATCTTTAGCTAATTGATTGGCAAAAGTCTGGACAAGCACTATCTACTTCTGTATTGGCAGAGAAAAGCAGAGACTTTGCACACGTGGCTGTCACCTATGTATCAGCTTCGAGGCAAGGAGGCTCTGTCACATTCTCCTGAAGTCACACAGACATTTTTCCAGCCCCTTTCTCAACCACACACTTTGGAAAGCCACAAAGGTTTTTGCCATATGTTGGGTAGCGTTTTAAAGCCTCTCAACAGGGGATGTATCAATATTGATCTTGTGCTAGAGACTGCATTTCTTGATGCTTCACTCTTTTGTAACAGACCCCTTTAGAGGAGAAAATGGGCTAATAATACTCATTTTACCAGGGTCTCCGGGGAATGGAAGCAGGGTTTTTGTCACATTTGAGCTGACAGTTTTCTGATTGATGGCATTTATGGGAAGTTGAAAGAGGATTAAAGTCTCATGATGCTGGTTTATTTCAAGAACATGACATGTTCAATATGATAATAAAGTGGGAATTTTTCTTCTGTGGCTTTTATGAGCTTGGGGTTGTTTAGGATGAAATTATGGATAAGGCAGTAGCTGAAGTCAGCAGTATGTGCTTCTGAGGCCATCGGGAGCAAGGTGACAGGAGCCATTATAAAACCCTTGGCAGTTTTTTGCTGCAGAGAACTTGACAGCAAAGCCAAAAGAAAACTTAATACTGTAATGATTCATTTCATGTGGGAGGCCAAAACTTTTAACAGTGTTGGAAGGCATTTCGCCATAACGTGCTTTAATTTCATAGTTGTGCTGACATTGTATATCAAGGATTATTATCACCAAAAGACACTAGAGACTGGTTTAAGATTACAAGTATTTAGAGGGCTGGTGAAGTGAGAGTTAATCTTCTATTCCTTTGTGGACATGTAATGAGTGAAGGAAAGAAATTGCTTCCCAGTATCACAAATTAGCACAGTAAAGAGTGTAAAATCTTTACAGAAAGGAGGGGTGAACCATTCATCCATAAAACACTTGAATTCTACCTTCAAGCTCATTAGTATATGTGTTTTACCCACTACTTATACAGCCAGAGTAATAGTGTTTATAATTCCTCTGTACAAAAAGTAAGTTGCTGTAAATAAATCTCTGTTGGATCAATGTGTTTTTGCTAAGAAAACCTTAAGTTTTGAGTAGAGTCTTCAGGGTCTCACAGGAGTGAAGTTATCACTATTAATATCCCCTGTGGAGGCCTGAAATATCTTTGCATTTACTCAGCTATTTATATGCTCATTTATGATAATGTTTAAATAAGCTTGGTTGGCATTAATAAAGTTATGGTTCATTAATATTACATGGACATTTTTATTTAGAAAGACCACTTACTCTAGGCCGTTGAAAGTTACACTGTTTTCAAAAGCCAGCAGCTTTCAGAAGACAGCTGTGCACTGCACAAGGGTCTCCAGAGGTTAATTTTCCTTAGGTGCTCCGGATTGCCTCGGATGTGATCTTTGGGCAGAGATCCCTCTGGGCTTCTTGGCTGTACAGGGAACGAGGCTTGGGGTTTGCATCTGGACAAACCAGGTGCCCCACACCAGGATTCCCAGGCAGGCCCAGGAAGCGTGAGCACCAAGGGGCACTGGCAGGAGGAGGACAGAGCAGAGTTGGGGGGGGACCAAGGAGATGAGGGGTCTGGTGTCCTTCATCCACCACACGTCTCCCACAGCACTGAGGGACACCAGTGATGCATGCCAAAACCTACTGCTGTTGCACTGGGGTGCTTGTTTTACATCTGCAGCCCAAGACTCTCATTTCTCTCATGAGCCCAAGTGACAAAGCTACAGGCAGTTGGCTTTATTGCTGTTATATGGCCATAAGAATCAAAGGGGTCTGCTGGGTCATCAAATGCCTTATCCTGCTATGATAGGCAAGCACACTACATGAGTCCTTTCATAATTTCATCAAGAGCCATCTCAATACCAGGCTGAAGGATTTTTGTTCACTTGAGTGTTTTCCCCTGGGAGGTCTGTTGTTTTTCTGATGCTGTTCCTGCTGGGAAGATTTCCTTCTCCCTATTACTCCCAGGGACATTCTTTATAGTCCAGATTTTTTCATAGCCAGTGTGTAATTGTTACATTTTCTTAATATTGGCATTTCCCTCACATTGCTCTTCTCTGTTTCTGCCTTCTGAGACCCTCAGTTCTTCTTTTCCATGTGTGTCAGCAAGGCTTTTTTCCTCCTGAGATAAGAGCTTTGTTCTCCTGTTCATCCCTGTATCTCTTATCTGCACTGGCTCTGGTTTCATGAAGGTGGGTTAAGGCCAGTTGTGCAGAGTATGTTGGATGAGATTGCAGGTGTACCTGCCAGAATCTGAATCAGAAATACCTCAGCTGGTGCACTCTGGCACACCATTTGCCCATTTTGCAACTTTATTGTGCTGGTGGCTGTTGGTCACTATCACAGCTCAGCCTTTGCTGCCCTCACTCACAACCCAGCAATGAATGCCTGGCTGGCATGGTGTGCTGTTCTTCATCAGCTGTGCTCTCCAGCCCTCAAAATGGGGTAAATAGTTTTCCTTAAACCTCAGTAAAAATGATAAACATAGAAGGCATAAATATGGGGGTATTATTATTTTTTGTTTCTTTATTTTTACTCTGAGGCTGAAGATGCCCTTACATAGAAAAATCCCCGTCATTTACTTAAGTAGCAATGCAGTAATTGCAGTTTGTTCATTTATGTAAGAAAAGACCTGATGTAAATGTCGTAATGCAGTTAAAAAAAAAAAAAAAAACCAACAACAATCTTCATTGGATTATTTGGGGGGATGGTTTTGAAAGAGTTCTATTCCATAGACTTCTCTCACCCCCACACACCTTCAGCAAAAAGGGAATGGTGGCACAGAAGAAAACTCCATTGTTGTAAACTAAAGCTTGCATTTCTTCCAAGCAAGTCTCTATTCTTTGCAAACCTGGAGAATAATAAATGCAGATTGCATCAGAGATGTAACTGATAATAATAACACAATTTTTGGGTTTTGATTATTCCTTGTAATAGGATAATTACAAAAATCTTGAATTTTTCTATGGTGCCGCTGAGATTTACCACACTTCATTGCAAGAAAAAAATGCAGAACAGCTGTGGAAAAATTTGAAAAAAGTCTATTTTTCTCCTTTTCTTATAGTCAGAGGTAGTATTTTTGATTGCCACCAAGAGACTGGTTTCCTGTAAGAGCTGTGAGATGAAAACTAAATTGTCTCAGTGCTCTTCACCTGGGTCCTGAAGCTTATAGCAAAACCAGGCATGCTTTTGAGTCTCCAGCAAAAGCCAAACTCCAGTTGCTTTTCCCATGGATTGAAATTTTATTGCAAGCATTTTGCACTAGTGCTACTGTTATTTCTGCATGAGAGATAAATTTATTATGCTTTCTGATGGATTCTTACATCTTAAATAACATAACATACAGTTGTTATTTGACAGGGATAGGCTTTGGAAAGTAATAAATGGAGTCAAACAGGGACACTTTCTTCCCTAAACGCTTCCTTTGGATCATACAACTGTGTGTTTTCATTCCAATAATTGGAAGTTTCCAATGCAGGTATACTGCTATATGTGTAGGAGAGGCTTGATCTGTGCACATTGAGACATAGTTCATTTTTGGCTAGTACTAGTAAAAATAATTGCAATGTCAGTTCTGTACCTGAATTACTTGTGATAGATAGACTTCTGGATTAGGTAGTCTGCACTCGGAAATAATGAGAAATGTCAGGATTTGGTTAAAAAATGAGCAGTGAAATATCTCTGCAGGTTATTATCACTTTGAGGGATTGTGGTTCCTCTCCATTATTCCCTCCACTATTGTTGAATTGTCCAATTTAAGTGAATAACAGCACATTCTTTCTAGAAACTGTTGGTGGGAGCCAAGGAAATAAAATGTGTTAGAGGGATCTATTACACAAAGGATACCTGCATATAATGGCCATTGGCAAAGTTGAGAGACAATAGCCAGGAATCAAATTCACCAAGTGCAGAAGGTTTTCTGCTTTGTTTTTCAAAAGTCTGAGCTATATACTGAGCAACCCAGTCCTACCGGAAAATTCCTGCTTTTGTACCATCCCTGCCAATATTCTTAACAAAGCACTCTCACAGGTTGAACACTTTCTGCTTTCATTAAAACTCATAAAGCTGCTATTTGAATCTTTTGTAATCATGCATGAGCAGCTACAGGAAGCATTTAACATCATGCACTGTCACGTTCGTAAAAAGGAGAGTTGTATTGGAAATTTCCAGAATTCACAGTTATCCATATGTCCTGCAAAATCAGCTTTAAACCCCTTTTCTAAAAGAGTGTTTTAAAGCATGTCCTTCCAGACTGACTGGATAAAAGGCAGGGATGCAGCAGAATTTTGCAAGTCTTTTCTCATCTGTTCTCATTGACTGGCTCCTTGAAAGATCTTGGTGCAGCACACTTTTTCCTTTTTTTCTTTTTCTTTTTTTTTGGTGCACTTAGTTACTGAAGAAACTAAGTACTTGCTGAAATTGATACTTGTCTTTGACAGCCTCTTTTTAGTGAGTATAAATATGCTCAAATTTCATTTTTAGTTAGCAGTATGCAGGCTTTGGCCATATTAAAACTGGAGCTTTTGTATTGGTCAGCCTGCACAGGGAATGTTTGTAAAAAAACTTTGTTCTGGTCAATCTATACCTTCAAGACTTCTTGCCCTTTGGCATATATCTGTTCCAGCATGCCAAGCATCCTTTCTGTGGGAGAAAAAATGTCAGATCCTGCAAAAAGTCTCTGTTGGGAAAGTAGACCAAACAAAGACTGTCCTACCTGGAGGGATCTGTGGAGCTCTTCTTCTGTCTCAGCAACATCTCAGAGATTCCTCCCCTCACCCTGTGCTGCAAAGTCTGTTTGGCTTCAATTACCCACATAACCCAGTGGAAATACAAAACTTATAGTTTTACAGGCTTCAACAGTTTTAGGCCAGTTCTGATTACATATTTGAATGAAGGATAATAAGGAGATTTAAGAGAGCAAACTCTCTTTTTAATAATACCTATTCTGTATGCTGTGGAACTTGCTTAAATACCTGAAGCAATTCATCACTTGCCAGGTTTCCTTGCTCAGGTTCCAGCTGCCATTTTGACACATGAAGGCAGTATATTTCTAAATGAGGAACAACCTCCTTTTCTCTCTTTTATGTGCAAGACAGGCCAGACTGTTGTGCTTAATTCATCTGTAATGAAAATATATTTATTTGTTCTCATTTTGTAAGTGAAATTAGGTCTCAGTCTGTACAGGGAGAAGAAAGGAAAACAACAATTATTTTTTGGGCTAAGATCTTCTTGTGCTGTCTGCCAAGTCTGATTAGGAAGCTTTTTTTGTTTTTTCTTGTGGCCGCATTTTGAAGCCTTGTGTAGCAGAGACTATAATAAAAAACATTCCAAGGGGTCTCCATGCATAACAGTGCTCAGTGTCACTATTGTATGGAATTTAATTTTCTCTCACCCAGTGGCATATTGCTGCAGGATGTTCTGTATATCTTCTTGATTCACATGAACAAATTTCAGAATAGCTGGACTGTGCAGCCATGATGAGATGAACATGAAATGTCATCCAGCACCTTAGATACTCTGCATTGTCTTTTTGTTGTTATCTTCTACAGGTATTGCTGCTGCTCTTCTAAATAGGCTTTCAGTCATTCCTAGTACTTTTTCATTCTACTTTACTTAATGATCCATGTCAGCAAGCAGATCCCTGTTTAGAACAAAGCAAAATAAAATTGATTTTCCCAGTTGTATTAAATTTCTTTTACAACATAAAAGTTACCTAGCTGGAGCAGCAAGGCTACACTGGTACTTGGGTAATTGTTGCAGCAAATGTTGCAGCTGAGACCCTCCAAGATGAGGCAGGGATGCAGGTTAGCAGATTCATGTGCTTTAGCCCTGCAAGAAAGAGGCTGGGAAATTTCCCCTAGTGTGCTTTCTCCCATGTTGCCCTGACAGGGGCAGAGGCAATTCTTCAAACTGAAGAAAATTCTGCCCTTAACACAGAAACAGGAATTGGATATGAGAAAGTCTTGTTAGATTACGCAGTTTATTTCCCTGACAAAGCAGATCTATCCTCTGTCTTTGCCAGTGCTTCATCTGTCCTCTGAATTTCCCAGTGCTTCTGCTGTCTTGGGGTTTTTTTCCCAAATGGAATGAACCTAGTATTTTATCTCGTCATTAATAAGAGAAACTTCACTCTCCTGTGGCACTCCTATCCTTTTTGCTGCAGAAAATGTTATATTGTTGGTTTACCCAAGTTTCAGTGCATTGTACTCGCTAATGGTAGTTTTTAGGCAACGACTACCTGATTTATATTAGATGAGCACTATCCATTTGTATGGTGCTCATCACTGTGCTGTCAAGCACCAAAGTGACAGCTTTCTTTTCCCTTTCTGTATGCACAGTGAGCTGGCATGATTTATGACTGTCAGCTGTATTCTTAATACTTATGCTCACGTGTAGGGATGTGTTCATTTAAACAAGTTTCAGCATTTTACAGAACTTCCTGATTGTAGCCTGAACAAGCGTTTTTGTGTGTGAGATAAGACAGGCTTTTCTATAATTTCTCAGATTCCCACGGGTTGTTTTTTTTTAAAGCAATTGAGGGACAACTAACCAACCCATGTAAATGCACACTGGGCATTGTGATTTCAGAGAAACCCAGCCTTTCTCTGGTGTCACCACTCAGCAAGGATTGCCAGCAGTTTTGCACCTGTGACTGCTCCTCGGTCTGCTCTGCACGAGATGCCAGCAAGAGCAAAGCACCTGTGAGCAGGAACATTCCTGTCCTGGAGGCCCCACAACCGAGGGTTTGTGATGGGCTGGTGTGGCTTTGCCTGCCTCCCTGCTTGCTTGATCCCAGATGGAGGATCCTGAGTCAGGGCAGAGCTGATCACTGCTGCATTTATTCCTCTCTCATTTCTGCTTGTGGTTAACAGGAACACCTCAGATTTCTAGTGCTCAGCTTACTGCAGTCTAAATGTGTTTTCTTCCTTCAGCTTTTATATCCTCACTGTTGAAAACCATCCCCAATTAGGGTAGAAGATTCTTCCAACCTACAAAGGTTTGTTGGCATAATGTTTACTGTCAATATGCAGACTCCTTTGGCTCACAAAGTATATCACACATAAAAATGTCATCTCTGATTCCCTGCAAAATATCTGTTTTCTGTGAGAAGTTAATTACTAATTTCAAACCAGCTGGAATGAGGCCTAATGATGGCCTCCTCTTAATTTTTGACAAGTGATGGCTTGATTGGAACTAACTTTACATAGCTTCAAATGTGAAATCTGGTCGCAATACAGTTTCCTTTCTTCAATTCCTCTAACGACAGTGCCAGAGAGCAGTTTATTTTCTGGACACAGAGATCACAAGGCCAGAGAAATGCAAAAAGAGGTATTTTTAAAACTCTCAGCACACGATGCCCAAGCCTGCATCTGAAGCAGCAGGACTGTACAGCAGCTAACTCTCACACCTACCATCCAGGTAAAAGCAGGGCAAGACAAAAGAGCTTGGCACGTGGCAGGGCTGAAGCAGGCAGGAGTGACACTGACAGGAAGCTGAGATTGCGTATGTTAGCTAAGCCAAGCTTTCGAGGTGGTTTTTTTTCTGTTGTGGTTGCTGTTAAGATGACTGAGCAAAGGAAAAAAGGTCACTTGCCGTGCCCCAGTGCCTGGATAATAGATGCATGGCTGGCTGCATGAATTTGGAATTGTTTTGCCCCAGTGGGCACCCTTACACCTCCCCGTGCCCCCCAAGTCAACAAAGACCAGGCAGGGATTTATCCTGCCTCGTTCAGCACATCCCTGCGGTGCCCTCGCCTCGTCTCCCTCTAGCTGCACTGTGCGGGAGCTGCGCTGGCGGGCTGCAGACTCCATCCTTCCCTAAGTGCAGGCACGTGGAGCTGAGCCTGCGTTCCTCCTTCCCGTCTCTGCTTTTGGGGAGAGCAGTGCCGCAGCCTTGTTCTTGCATTTACACCACGGCTCGGTTCAGCACCGCTGCTGCACAGTGAAGCATTTTACGGGCTTGTCCATTTTCAGCAGCAGGAGCTGTTTTCTGGTTTAAAGGGTTATTTCAGATGTTTCAGTTATTTTCTGGGCGCGGCAGATATTTCTAGCTCTTCATCCATGAAGTCATCAGTTAGACTATTATTTCTTTGTCTTGTCTTCAGCCTCTTGATATAAGGGGTTGCATTTTATTTCATCTTTATTTTCCTTACTTTTTGTTTTGCACATGACCTTAATACTTGATTAAATTAAACATCCTTTGTCTTACCAAGTTTTTTCAAACTCAACAGGATTAGGCCTTCAGTGAGTTATTACAGAAGCAAAGCCTTTACCTCGGAGTAAGTGATTTCCTGCCATTCTATGTTTTCCTACCAGAAGCAATGAAAAAATCCACAAGAGACAGGAATAATGCAGTCATATTTAGTGAGCGTCAAACGTAGAGCCTGTGTTATTTACACTCTATCTTATTAAACTGAACTGAATGTTTGCTTGACATCTACCTTTGTGTACCAGGCCTTATTCTGATGGCAGAAAGCAAATAGAAAAACCCTGGAAATTCAGAGAACAGAGACTTACAAATTGGTTGGGCGTAGGCATTAGTGCTTCTCCAGATCCTGCTTTTCTTCACTAAAACTTTAGTGGTGGCTTTGCACTGAGCTCTGCACAACACATATTTTGGTTCGAGTGCACACTTCTGCTCTTCACCATCCCAAAAGTGTCGTTTCCCTTGGTTTTAAAACGTGTGCTATTTCTCCTCACCTGATCTCTGTAGTTGGGTGTTCCATCATCTACCCAACATCTGCCCGTGGCCCAAAGAGTCATTTCTTCCTGGGCTTTCCCAGCAGGTCATTTTTCTCTTCTACCTTCAGGAACGTCCCTGCCTGCACCGCTTCCCCCCAGCAAGATTGCTTACCTGTAAATTACAGGTGATGAAGTACATTTTGCTAAGATTATTCCTTCCTCCTCTGCTTTACTATCCCAGCCTGCCACCCAGCTGCCGTTCCTCAAGCAGATTTCTGATGGCCACCGCTGCCACTGCTCTCCTGGGCTTCAGGAGGAGCAGCCAGAGCCCAGAGCATCAGGGAAGCAGAGCGCATTTCACACCTCGTAGCATTATAGGGACACATTTAAAATCATTCAAGAGAAGGAACCAGGGAAGGGAGCAGTGAAGAAGGCCCAGAGATGTCAAAGAAACCTATATATTTACCCATCTAGCTCAAACAATAAGGTGAGGTGTTTGATCATATGAGGTTGTATTTAAATCAGTAGGTTATTGTTAAATCTTTTAGTGACTGATGCCATTAGGAAAGCATATATTTACTGTGGAATTTGGATTCTTAGCAGAATTTTCCAATTTCACCAAATTTCCTTCTCATTTCAAAGGCTTGCTGTCTACCCTTTCACTGGGTGTTTACATAATGCTTGAAATTCTGACATATCCTTATGCATTTGATCTATGAAGACATATTCTCTTGCCCATCCACAAACACAGCTATTGGCTGCCAACTAGGAAGGCTCTGTCATAGATAAATTGGCAGATTTCACTCCCATTTTGTCCTGCATGAAGGCCTCCACTGAGAAAATCACCTCTAAATCAAAACTGACCGCTCTCCCTGTTGACTGCAGATGAAGACCACATCAGCTTTGCATCTCTTTGGTCGCCCTCAGAGGGAGATTTCCCAACACCTCTCATGTCCCTGCACTCTGGTGAGCGCTCTGCATCTGCATTGCAGTCTCTTCATTCCTGCAATACTGCAGATCCCTGCAGTCCCTGCTGGATGGGCAGCGGTGGGTCACCATCCCACAGGATGGGAGCAGGAGGTCCACGCAGGCTTTCCCACCTGTGAAGGAGCCACCAGAGGGAGCTTTTTGGACCAGACCCTTTTTGGTGCCTCTTCTGCACTGGCAAGATGTTCCCACGTGGTAGCCCACCATGAGTTCCCGCCTGCTCACCTGTATTTAATTGCTCTTTCCTTCTTCCCTTTTCTGCACCTGGTAGGTGTGCCAGGGCCCTGTCACCCTCGAGACATATTTATGATTTTGGACAGGTGGGACAGGGAGAAGGAAGCAACAATCAAACTCCAGACAGATCCTGCATTTCTTGGGCTGTTTCTCCTGGTTTTGTCAGCCCCATGGCCGCTCACGTGTCTCTACCCTGCTGCCTTCCCACTCACAGTGATTTGATATTTCCTCCTCTGGCCCAAGGGTTTTCCTCTTGGTAATTCACTCTTCACTTCAAACCTCGTGAAGGATAGACAGCGTGCCTCTGAGCTGGGTCTGAATGGTACACAAGCCTTTGAATCTCTAACAAGCAGCTGGCTGCAGCTCTGAATATGATCTAATAGGGAGCAACATGCCTGGCAAACTCCTGCCACATTCACTTGGAGCAAGAGAGATTTGTACGTACATGCCCTTGCTGAAAGACTGTATTATGCAGAGCATGCAAAGTATCGACTGCTATCCATTTTTAGAGCCATTGTTAAACAGAAAATTAGCATCGCTGAAGAGACAGTGGGAGATCTTTCCTTCTCCCCTCCCCTCCCCTCCCCTCCCCTCCCTCCCCTGGTACAGTGTCTTTATTGTATTTTCTCTAGTTTCCTTTGTCTTACTGGCATACTGGTCTGCTAACCACCCTTTGTTTCATTTATATTGAAATCAGCTGGCAGAAGACAAAGTTCACAGTGTATATTTAGAGCCCGTGTTTTTGAGACCCTTAATTATTATTTTCCTCCATCTTTCCTGGGAAGCCGCTAGTGATTTGTTTTCAGGTTCATTTCATGAGTGTTTACTGTCATTTGCTCTGAACTCTGGTCTCTTCCTTTCTCTGCCTGTCCCTCAAAATATTGACCACATGCTGGCTCTGCTTTGCATTTCTGTATCTGAATTTGTATTTTAATATTCATTAGGTATTTGTACTGACAGCCCATCAATACGTTAAATTACTATATATGCAGCTAACAAGTATGGTACATGCTTAACTGACTTATAACAACATTAAAACAGACAGACACAACAGATTGCCTCAGCAGGGCTTAATAAACTGTACTTATCCACAGTCCCTTTGAAAAACAGACACACAACTGCAATATACAGTGCTCCCTGGAATAATAAGATAAACAGCAAACACGTTAAGCTAAACATGTTTTGTTCCTCTGATGAGAAAATTAAACTTTCTTCCCTCATTGAAAGCTACTTCTGTGGCTTCTGTTCTTTTAAACAACTGGGCTTTCAGGTATCAAGTGCCATGCATTTTAATTTCAGAAAATATTTAATGAGCATCAGATAATACTGGAGTTGATCAGAGGCATGCACAGTTATGCATTGCTCTATTCATTCTCATGCAATGCTTTGAAGGTATTGAGATCTCTGCAAGCAATTAGTACAATCATCATTAGAATATCAAATTTTTCTGCTAATTAATGCTAATGTGATTAAAATGGGAGCTTTTTTGGATGAGAGGTATTATCTTTTCTCTATACAAGCAAGAAAGCCATTCTTCTAAAACAGAAGAAAGCAGGCAGAAAATTATGTCAGGTGATAGAAGAGTTTCTCAGTTTGTTCCTTTGCGAATGTGACTGTCTCCCATCCAGAAATTTCCAGAAGAAATCTCCTGCCTTGCCTCTTGGAGAGAGAACAGGCTCCCTATTGCATTACATGCATCAGAGTTGTCTTTTTAATCATTTTAATATAAAATCTAATAGATGTGTAATAGGTTTTACTTATACATCCTGTCTCTCTCCACTCACAAACTGTGTAATTAAAAACATACAAAAGTGCTATAATAGACAATAGCCACTTAGAAAAACATAAGTGAAAGGGGTTTTCAAATGCAATGTTTATCTAATGTTTTTCAGTTTTGTCCTGAAGCATGTGGTTGTGTAATTAACTTTTCTGATGTGAATCATTCTTTAACACCAGCAGTTACTGCAGAAGCCTCTTCTCCTGCATTAGGGCATTGGAAGTGCTCATACTCCCATCAATTAAACCACAATAGTTCCTCTCCAAGCACTTTGTTCCCATCAGGCTCAGGACGTGAGCGTGGGCACAAACCCTGCCCTGACGGGATGCGCTTGGGAAGGGTTTTACAAAAAGCACGGAGCTTGAGACAATCCCTAAGCAGCATTGCCCTTCACGTTGCCTTTGATGGCCCATCAGTCAGCTGCAGCTCCCGAGGAGCACAGAGCAAACAGGCAGGACCATGCACTGCCAGCAGGGAAGCCAGGTTAATGTACTTACACAGGCAAGAATAAACACCAAGAGCTTTCAAGTGTGCTCCAAGTAACAACAGCCTCTAGGCAGCGAGATAACCAGGCATTAGAGCTGCCATCCTCCAGGAGGGCTTGGGGAGTTTCCCCTAGAGTTGGGAAAATCCCTAGCAACAGATGCAAACGTCCTTTTTAAAATAATTATTTCTTTTAATTTGTTGTTGTTGTTACTGTTTTCAGTTGATAGCTCTGTATCTATTTCTGGTAGAGAGTTGTTGGCTTGTTCATTGTTTAAAATATCCAAGCTATTTTAACTTTTTCTCTCTGTTAATAAATAGTATAAAGCATATGAGAAACTGGCACTGGATGCAGCAGCATTATCTCAGCACTGTCAGGTGACTCTTTAACATCAGATTCTTCTCATTTTCATAAGGATGGAAAAATCAGCAGTGCTTGAGCTGTTCTTGCATAGGTAATGCCATTGTGATCCATTTGAGGCATCTTCTCTATCAGATGAGATGAGTGAAAAGCTGCCTCTTAGAAATCACAGGTAATTTCTCATGGCATGACCAGTCTTTATATTCCTTGCATTTACATTTATTTACAGTTTTTTTGAAAGGAGATTAGAAGAGACCCTGACTGTTAACTTTCTCCCCGGATTTGTTTCTCTGGGGCCTGCTTCCCAGCCCTGCACCATCTCTCCAAGCCACATCCAGTCTTGCTGACACCCAAATCCAGAACTATGGAGGTGAGACACTTCCAGTGGGATGGGAGGCCCCAAGAGAAAATTACTACCTTGTTAGAGATACCTGTGCTTTTTCACTGATAACGTTATCCCCACCCAAAAACATAAAGGTAACTTGGGTGGTCTACAACTACCGTTGCTTTTATGAACCTTTCAGAGCATTGCAGTTTTTTCTCCCTGTGTTTTTTATTTCTTGTGGATAGTCTGCAAATTTATAGGCAGGTAGCACTTAAGAGTCCAAGCTCTGGGCCAGGCAGTAATTTTCTTTCTCATAAACTGTCTCTTACAGACCAATCTCCATAAAGGATGTACAGGTCTTGGAGTGCTGGGGATTTTAGTTCATTAGAAGATGGGTTTCATTTCTGATGTGGTGTTAAAAATTACCCCGAAAGATAAAAGTGATTAAGAGATGGCTGTTTATTTATCTTATTATCATTTACCAATGCTAGGATGCAAAGCTCAATGTAAAAACTTGGCACTAGGATGTGTAAATGGGGAAACTGCCCCGGAACTGGAGAAGTCTGAGAGCTGAACAAAGCCGAGATATATTGCAGATATCTCTGGTTCAGGCTTTCTGCACGAGTTTGCACTGAAATGCAAACAAAGTGGCCTCACGCTTTTGTCATTAAGAGGTGATATCTCCAGGAATAGTGTTGTATCACAGAGCTGCCAGAATATGTCTTACTCCCTTTTATTAAGTACTTTGCCGATAACCAGCCAGGTAGTTTGGTACATGCCCCATCTCAGCTGTCAGACAGCTATTGTGAGAGCAAATTCATACAAAAATGCCTTCAGGATCACCCATTTGTTGCCACACATTGCCAGAGGTCTCTCTGAGCCAGCAGGTGGAACACACTGTGGCTTTTCACACTTCCCCTTCATTTTCCCCATTTTCCTCTGCAGCAGTTTGGAGGCAGCAAACGAGCTGAGCAGTGCTCCCTTGAGCTGCGCAAGGCTCCCCTGCAATTTTTCTGCTCTAGGAAGGCCTAAAACCTTTTCTAAAGGTCAAAAATGCCCATTCCTACTTTCCCAACCAGAAGATGATGACAAACAGTAATGAAGTTTGTGTGTTGGAGGAGGCAGTGTGGGCAGATATTTCCCTTTACAGTGGTGTGGGAGCTTTCCCCATCGGTGGTGTGTCCAGGCTGGCACACTGCTACAGAGATGTCCTGTTCCAGAGGGGAAGTTTTCACTTGCACTTTTTCAGCCAGCCCCTAGAACTGATTTTTTTTTTAATTGTTAAGCCCAAACCTATGTTCTTGCTCTCTTTCAATCTGCAGCATTAGAGCTGATTTTTTTTTCTATTACCTTTAAGCAAAACCTTGCATTGCTTCTAATATTGGTCTTAAAAATTGGTAGTATCAGAAACCTGGGTTTTAATTAAATTAATTTGCTTTCAATAGCTTTGGTGTTGGTCTTTTCTGTCATCTGCATACAGTGTGTTTCACTCATGCTGTTTTTCTGCAGAGCTTTAATACATGATTTGGGAGGAAGAACCATATCATGCTATTTAAGCAAATGTGACTTTAGGGCTGCCATGTGTTCCTCCAGTGAGCTATAATCACCCTGACTATGTCACAAAGCCTGTCTGATTGGGACTGGGGGCTCAGTAATGAATCTTGAATTTTCTTTATCTTTGAATGAGTCCAGATGCTTTGTTAGATACCAGTTCTGTTCTCCCTCCTTTCTCTTTTTTTAATCATCCTTTTTTTTAATGTCAGAATGAATTGATCCTAGGCTGCTCCTCTGTACTCTGACACTCCTGAATATGGAAGTGTCACTGTAAAATGAACCATAGCAAATTGTTAATAAGCTGCCTTCAGAGAGAGTTACAGTTTTTGACATTTAGTTATAGATTTATCCCTTGTGCAGGAAGCCTCATTCATTTCATGCATGCTAACCATGGTGGGGAAAAGGCATTATTAAGTATTTTTCATACTTTGGTCTATTGAACAGCCACATCACATGCAGTGCCAGGCTCTAGCAGGCACCAAGAGCAGGAAATGGAAGGAAGAACAGAAGAAATGTCAACACTGTGTGAAACCTGTGGGGCAAAATCCTTTCAAAGGATAGGAGTTTTAGGGTGCCTGTCCCACCATACTGGCTCGGTATCAGTGCTGCATATTCAGGAAGGTGCTGTGAGTTATCAGGGCTTATGGAGTCAGGTTAGAACATGGCTCTGCACTGACTTCCATGAACCCAACCCTGATAGCAGCTATTTCTGCTGATAATAAATAATAACAGTTATGCTTTTTTTTTTTTAATGTTTTCATTACATGTATTAAGGTAATTTGTTCATATAGTGCTTGTTACCATTGTAATAATAGTAAAAAGGAGGTAACATAATCACTAATTATGAAATTTTGCACTTCAATTTGCTGATATTGTGTCATTCTCACCTAAACATTCATTTAGAATAAATAATCAGAAACGATAAACAAAATCCATTAATTCATTTAGCAAATCTCAATTTTAATATAATGTTGACATACTAAAATTCTGCTTACAAACTCCCCAGTATTCTGGTTTCTGAGATAAATGCCTGGAAACCATACTGCCGTGTTCACCCATTCTGTTTTTAAAGTGCCACTGGGCACAGAAATTTTAAATTGTTGCTTTGGACCTGAACAACAACAACAACAACAACAACAACACCAAAAAACCCCACAAAAACTACTTATTATTTTATTCCCTTTGGTACATCTAACACTAAATATGTCATTGTAGGTAAAACCCATCTGAAAGGGGAAAGAGCTGCTCCTTGTCCAACGTGTGACTATTTTCTCCCAGTAAGAATCTTACAAATATGTTCAGAAGGTGCAGTGCCCACTCTAATGTTAGCTGTTCTCACTTTTTGTTCTTAGCAGTGAGCAAATCTCACTTAGAAAATTGCAAAATCTCTGTTCCAACTTATGATTAAAGGAATGGCAGTGACTTCAGATAATGGTGTTCTTTTTTATATCAACTCTCTCTTCTCCAAAGATTTTATGCTTTACTCTGGATTTTCAAAATCAGGTGTAGCAGAGTATTTGCAGAAGTAGCACCAGCGCTTACATAAAGCAACGTATGGGTAAGATAAAATAATAACCCTGCAAAATGAGGGAGAGATCCAAAACACACCAAAGTCAATTATTCGTTCCCAGGAATTTAGCAGACATTGGTTTAGTCCCCCATCACCTATAGATTCTTTGCTGGTATTTTTTCCCCCTTTAGGAGGAAAACAAAGGTGCTCTTGAAAACTGAGAGCAGCATTCTTGCCTGCTGGGTGCTGACCCTCCTTTCAGCTCTGGTTTACCAAAGGAAAACGACCACCAGTGCAATTCTCAGTCGTGACCACTATGTAGGCACAGCAGACAACATCATGACATGCAGAGAGACTGATTTTGGGATGCAGTCAGGTCCCCAGGTGTCCATTCAACACCTCCTGTGTTTGCCTGAAGGTGCAAGTAGCATGCCCTGTGGTCACAGTGATTTACACCTCTGTGCCAGCTGGACTGCAAATGCCAAGCCCAGGCCCTGGGTGTTGGGATATGAAGACAGATTGGTGTGGAGGCACCTGGTGCTGTGCTCTTTGATCAGCTGGGGAGAGTGGCTGCAGTCCTGCAGACTGATAAACTCAGGTACCTGCCCTACAGGAGCAAGCCTGGTGCCAAACACCTGCCAGGAATGGCCTCAGCATCATCAGACTTTGAAAATGCAACCGTAAAAGTCAAGTAGAGCTGTTACTCGTCTCCCCAGGTAAAGATAATGTGCTGAAATACAAGGCTGAGTTGAATTTTAAAAAAGAAAAAAACTCCTAATTGCATAATTAGACTTGCAGGAGATGAAAGGGCAATGCCGAGCCAAGCATGGCTAAGCAAAAAAATTTGATGAAGTGCTTATCTACCTGATAAATAAGACTGAAGTGTCAGTGTGTTGCAGGGAAATACAAGATTATTAGTAGTACTAAAGACATAAACATTAATGTCATTGGGTTAGGAATATAATAAAGTATTGTCACCATCAGACCATATTTTTAAATGCTACTTTCTAGGTTTTTGGTGGTGGTGGTGGTGTCCTGGCATTAATTCCTCATTTTATCCTATGAGTTAATTTTAGAAATTCTTTGTGGCAATTCAGAGTGGTTATAGTAATTTTCAGGTAGATACTAATTTTACTGACCTTTTGGGACGTTCAATCCAATTTCAACTAAAATCAGTTGCTAGGTATTTGTCAACTTCAGTCAGAGCAGCTTCTTACCAGATATGATCCTGATCGCTGCTCATGTGTATTTATTGTACCCTAAATGAGGTTATTAAATAAACAGAGTTGCACTGAAGATAATGCTTGTCCTACATCCCACAGCAGTGTAGATTTGAGCAAAACTGATTAGTTTACAGGAAAGTGTTCTGCCCAGCTGCAGTGTCAGTTGCAGATGAACACTGGCACTGTCAGGGGCCCGGACACATTAGGAAAAGTCTCAGCAAAGAGGGAGATTTGGGGCTGGATTCTTTGAAGAGGTTAAAAAATCCATTAAAGAGTCAATTCATTGGAGTCTCTAGATTTTAATGCTACAGATGTAGGGTTATAATGGGGTTACATTTCACTTGGGAATGAGGATATGTAAGTATACATATGCATTTTGGCCCAAGAATAATACTTATGTTTTGCACAAAATAGGGTTCTTTTTCCTTTAAGGATTTTAGTTAAGGCTGCTTCCTTATTGTAACTAGAATTTTTAAGGATATGTTTGGTCCTCATATAAGGCTGTTTTTGTCAAACCGTGCAGATCTTCCAGCCCTCTTTCACAAGGTCTGCTTTTTATCCTACCCTGCCTTTTTTATAAAAGCTGCTGGTAACCAAACCTTCTGAGTGTTGCTAGTAGTGTCCTGAGCAGCCTGAATGACTTCTGAAAAGGTGTTGGTTCTCCACAGGTGTCTCCTGGGGTGATGGGTGGCAGTGCAGGGTGTGTGTCTGTGTGGTGAGGCCACTCGCTGTGCATTAGAAAAGTGAGAGTGCTGAGCTCCAGGGCACTCAGTCAAAATACAAAGCGATGATTTTGGGCTCTAAAGGAGAGGAAGGGAAGGAGGAAGAGAGATTTGGGGCAGTCCTTCCATCTGGGGACTTCCATTCTTGCTGTCCCCTGCTTATTCAGCTCTTGTTTTAAAAAGACATTCAGGTGTTGAAGTCATCTTTTGCATATTTGGGGCCAGAGAGCCCCCAGTCTGGAGACTCCAGTAATGCAAAGAAAACCCAAGCTTTCCAAACCAAGAAAACCCAGCTTTTCAACTGACAGCTAACAGTTATGTTTTATTTTAAAATGATAACCAAAAACCTTAAATGCTTTATCAGAGGCATTCATTAAAGAAGCCTTGTGTTTCCAGCTATGGAAATTGGGTGCTCTCTGCAGTTGCCTTCCCTACCAGCCTGTGCAGACTGATGTCTTTCTCTCCCTCCTTAAAAGGCCTAATTATGCCATAGGCAGCCACCTTGTTCTGTTCAGTCTCTTATTCTCCCACATTACCATTAGAAGCAGAAAGAACTAATTAAATAAGTATACTAAATGACTATTTTCTCATTCATTTATTCTCTGTCCAGCCTCATTGTGTATTCTCTTTTAGTCAGGGGATAGATAGAGCAAGGCAGGCCCTTTTTTTACATCGATGCTCAGGGGTTTAGGCTGCCATTAGGACTACTGCAGTTATATATAGGTTATTTTTCAATTCCTTCTACATTCTCAGATTGAAATTCACTCCCTTGGTATATACTGTCTTCTGCATAAAGGCATCAGAGGAAGCCGAAATGTAATCCTGCTTAACTCCTACTTTGTTTCAACACATCAAAATTTCAGGTGTAAAAGAACACTGAGATTCTTTAATGAAGACATATTGGGTCAAACCAAGCTCAGCGGCCTGTTCCCAATGCTGGTCATGTTTGCCGTTTGCCAAGCATATTAAGACCCAGTAGCCGATGCTTTGTGGATTTGTACTGCTTTTCTGTGGGAAGAAAAGGAGTTGTAGACAACAGCAGACATCCCTTTTCCCCCCTGCCTCCTGTTTCTCTCATTAGCCCAGGGAGGGAGAACGAACATCAGCCTATGAAAGGAAAGACGCTTTGGCAAGGAGAAGGCTTCCGTGAGCTCTCCCATGGGCATTCTCGTTCTGCCTCATGTCTGAGCAAAGGGCAGCTCATATTATTTTAGGCCTCCCTTGGGATGTCAGGAGCAGAAGGTAGATGATACCCATCAAGACATTAGGACCCAGGGCTCCATGCACTGTGTAAAACACAGTTCTGAAAACTATATAATTTATCAGGCAGCTGTAATTCCATCAAGGGGTTCTGGAGATGGTGCAAACCACATCATCCAATTATAGCTTGGAAATTCAGTTACCGTGCCTGCAGGAGCAAATACTGCCCTTATATCCTATAGTGTGATGCTGCAAATCTTGTTTGGGTGGAAGCAGTGCTGCCCTCCTCCCCCTCAGTGCTGTTCCAGAAGTATTTGGGGGATGCATTTTGGTGGAATAGAGGCCATATTAAAAATGCTACTGGTTTATGCCACAAAAGGCTAAGGTGAGCAGAGTGCAATTTTTCCCTCGTGAGCTCTTCACTTAAATTTCATTGTCGTGGGTTTAGTGCTCAGTTCAGTGCAATCCAAGCAACACAGCCAGAAAAGCAGAAGGGTTAATTAGATACAATATGCTGGCTTTAGTACAGAATACACAGAGCTTGACTGGTTTAAGTAAGCATTTGTGTTTGATTAGAGTCTGCATGTCCTAATATAGAGACTGAGTTGTAATAGAAAAGATGATAAAAATTGAATTTATGTCTTTTTTAATAGGAATGAGAAGTGTGGAATTATCCTAAGATTACCCTACCCTCTGTGTGGGTGAAAGTAGAGTTTGTTTTAGATTTGTTCTATAATGTACTGCACAGGATTTTGCTGGATTTGCTGTTAATGTGCTATTCCAGAGGAAATATTAATGCTCTAAGGAACAAGTTCTAAACCTCTAATATGCAAAAACAACTCTCAAAGTACTCATTTGGCATTACACAGGAGTCATAATTAATCTCCAGAGCGTATGGCATTTTGTTATGGTTGCACATGTTGAGAAATGCTATCAAACCTGTAAAATATGAATTTATTTTGTAAGCAATATACTTATTTTTATTTCATTGAAATAATCAACATCTGTCTCTGTAGTCTGAGAAAATGCTGTGTCTGGCTTTTTAATACTAAAATTCCTTTGCTTTGGTCATAAACCTGTCAGTCCTGATAGCTGAACTGAAGGTGGTTAAACTGAGTTTTATAATATCTGTGTCTTCCTGTGAGCTGCCTCCACTCTTGTCAGGGCACTGAAGGTCCTTTAGTATTTGTCTTAAGTCCAGGAAACAGTCTAGAGGTCAAAACCAAATTTTCCCCTCATCTTGGAAGATGGATGCACTTCAGAAACCCCTACCATTTTGATTTTCATGGGTACTCCAGAGTGCTTCCAGATGTATGCCCTTGCAGGAAAAGAACAATAACAGCCTGGTTCCCATCTGTGGTACTAAGCCACAGCACAACACTTGGCCCATCAGGCCCCACACAACTTTCTTACCCTGCCACTACCTTTAGCTACATGAGATACATGAAATGGATGGGGTTTAGTTGTAATTGGCTCGTGTGTGGCTGTTTAGATGTCAGACTTTGCACTCCCCTACTGAGCATTTACAGTTGTGTGCTGAGCTTTTAGAAGAAAATAATAACTTTTCCTCAACTTCTGCATATTGCAATTGAAAATTTTTGAATGAGGCAATGAAGGTTTGGTCTCAGCTGAGAATATAGAAGATGTAGAAACATTCTTGGCAGAGGTAATTTTAGAACTTTACAGGACTCCAAATCCAGTTTAAGGGCAGAGAGACTGCCTGCTTCTGGAAAGCTATCCTGGGTGCTAAATGCCCTGGTAAAATACAAAGCTCCTCCCAAACAAAAGATTTAATAAAAGATTATTTTTCTTTTACGGCATTTTTTACAACCGCTGCTGTGTATGGCACCCTCAATGGTTTTACAGCTCCTTTGTCATTGCCTTGAGTTTACTGGCCATGGTAATATTTATGGACAGTGCAGACATTGTGCTCGAACAGAGTCTGCTCGCCAGCATCAAGGATGATTCACAGGAATGAGTTTTTTATGTGATGAGATTTTATAGTAAAACAGAACTCATATTGTTTATTAGTCACAATTTTTCACACTCTGAGCCATTCCGGTCAGCCTTCTTTATGTCACTAAAACTTTATTCAGAATGGTTTTTGCTTGCTGGTATTTCAGCTGGCCTGGTATTTTGAAATAGAGATTTTGGTTCATTTTTGCCTTTTACAAGGGTGTTTATCTCTCTGTAGCAGATGTAGTTCTCCCACCCCATCCTCCCATGGAAAAGTCTGCTCTGAAGATCTAATGTGGGGAGAGGGAAGAAAACTATTGAATTTTATACAATAAGGCAAATAATTTAATAAACATCAACATGGAGTGTAGCTGCCCCTCCTGTGCTATTTCAGACAGGCTGCCCACTCAGCTGGAGTTGGCAGGATGGATAGAAAGAAGTGTGCAGGAAGAGGAGAGCTGTTGTACCCAGGGCTACATCCCAAAGGACAGAAAGGAAGAGGCTCCTCAGCAGTGTGTAAGTGCTTCAGTCCCATGCTCAGCATTTTACTCCTTTAAATTCTGCCCCAGCTGCCTTGGCCACCTCCATCTTCCCTGGCTTCTCTTTGCCTTTCCCCCTCGTTAGCAGCCTGGGTTAGTGAAGAGGTGCAATTTCAGGAACAAAAGTGGAAGCAGCTGGGAAGAAAAGACAAAATCCTTTTTTCCTATAGTGCTTCTGGTGCAGGGTCACAAAGTCTCACTTAGGCCCTGCCACATCCAGGTCTTTGCTCACCTATTAGGCTTATTTCTAGTCTCCTCACCATGTGAAGAGTGTAAAGACCTTTTGCATGAGATTACAGGAAACTCCATAGGTCAGGAACAACTCCACTTCTGCTTATTTTATTTCTGTGTATGGTTATTGCTCCTGGCCTGTATGGAAGCCCCCTGTATGTCAGAAACAAGGTTTGGGCTTTCTCTAAAAACACTTCAGATGTTGTTTAACTTTACTTTCTCATTGCTAAAATGGTAGAAGCTCTTTCCATCCTTCCTTCCCACATCGAGCATCCCTCTGCCTCTGTCAAAACCTAATCACAAGTGAAGATGTCCCCCACAGAGGACCCCTTTATAACCATAGTAACTCCATTAGCAGCTCGTGGCCACATTGCAGAGCTGCTTGTCAGGAAGGATGGGTTTTCTTGCTCAGAGGGGGCACCTGCAAGTGTATTTTCCTTCTCTGTAATGAAAGCAGGACAAAAGCACATGCAAGGCTCATGATTGCTGTTTCTTGGACATGTGATGGCTTTAAAAAACAGACAGACTGGAAGAATGGTCAGAATAATGTGAATGAGTGGGGAAATGCAAAAACACAGCAGTTACATTGCAAAAGCAGCTGATGATTCATGAGCATTAGCAGAGTTTTGACCATCTTTTCAAATTACATTAATATTGTTATTGCTCTTGCAGTGGCTGAGAACCTTTTAATGCATTCATTACCCTTTTAAAAAGTAATACTAAGGCTGTTTTTTGGAATAGTAACTGTGTGTATCACAGCTGTGGTTCTGACAATAAATAGTTCCGTGAGGTGTGTTTGCTAATTCCAGCACTGACTGCTGTGTATTAGCTCTCTGAAAATTAACTATAAAATGACACCTCTGGGTCCAGAGTTCATAGTGTTTAAAATTTTCAAATCAGTGGCACTCACATTTCAAACAGGTATATTTCTTTGCTTCCCTAGCTGCCAGCTGCTGCCGCTCAGTGCTAACTTGGCATCACAGTTTATAAACTTTCTCCAAACTGCATCTTGCCTTGAGTAGCCCAGTGACACTCTCCTTTTCTTTTGGCATTACTGGGACCCTGCTGTCAGGTTGACAACCCACCTTCCTCTAAATAACTGTGTGTGTAAAGATTAATTCTCAAAATGTTTTGTGTTCTTACTCAGCTTGGTTCACTCTGAAGCGGAGTAAAGTGCATAGAAAGGAGACCTTTGTAGTCATTGTAGCTCATTTTTGCAGTTTGCCTTAATCCAAATTGGCCCTCATAGAAATTGTTGAGATGATTTCAGGGGGGAAAAGAAGAGGAAACAAAAAAAGCTGGGATGGTGACATAAGCTCCTTTTTAACTCAGAAATTGGGCCCAGAAAGAAATGATAAATATTTACATAAAAATGTGAATAACAATTTTTCTATTCAAAATTAATCTTAAGCATAGTTTTTCTTTTATTTCACCTTAAAAATGGAAAGTCCTTTGGTGCTTAAATCTGTAAGAAAGGATTTTGCTCTAGGCCAGATTAAATATTTTGTTAGAAATTAAATTACCTTTTTCTATTACAAATAAGCCCTAAAATTAATTATTTGTAGAATCCTGAGGAGAAATAATGGAAATTGAATACACAAAGTTGATGTTACTGTGCAGGAAAAAAAGGACTTGTTTCTGTATGCAACACTGGTGGTATTTTTATTGGTCATTAATACTAAGTTCATTTCTGGTACAGATACATCATAAAAATTCAGAACTACATAAGCAGTCTGGGATCTGAGAAACACAATTATCATGAACAATGCTAGAAGCTCAAGCTATTCAGCTTATCAAAACGAGAGAGAAATGAGTGGGTTTATGTTATTCTAGAACAGAAAGAAAGCAAGTCATTTATGTCAACTTTATACAGACCTAATTTTAGTTTCCAAGGTTTGAAACCAGATTTCTAGAATTGAGTGTCAGGCTTTGCAGTATCCCTTAGATGAAGGTTTCTTGCAGAAACACTTTCCATAATGATATTTATGGATCAAGACAGGAGAGTAGGTATAGCCCATGTGGTTGTTCATTGTATCTGAATGAGGACACAGGAACTCTGAAAGGAATTAGGTTTTTGTAGTGGAAATGCATTTTCCCCTGGCAGCACAGAATAAAAGATCGATTTGTACTTTGCATTATTTTGTCTCCTCTTCAACAAGGTTGCAAATCAGGCTCTCTATATGAGAGCACAGGGTGGCTGTTCCCTGGCAAAGAACTGAGTCTGTATTGGTTGGTTATTACTTCTGAATCTTTAACAAGGAGACAGCTCTTCTACAGATGGTAATGCTCAAAAATATTACAACTATCCCTAAAAAAATGTTGCAAGAAAGCCATGGTTGGACGTGCATGAAGAAAAATGGGAATTGCAAGTATGAGCAACTCTGTTTGAACTAAAAACGGAATTGCAAGTCTGGGCATCCTCACTTAAGTGGTGTTCTACAAGCCACCATGATGAACAAAGTATTGCATTAAAATTATCAAAAATTCAGCCAGTTGGATTCACGTTTGAGTGTCATTTTTCTGCATAAAGTAGATCAGCTACTGGCAGCACTTGAATTAATGGTGGTTTATGTATTTGGACAGTGAGCAGTAAATCCTGCCTTCATTGTCAGAGTTGACGCTGTGCGTTGTGTAGGATCACAATATTTAGAGTCTGTTTTGAATATTTTGGAATATTTATTTAGATATTTGAATATTCAAATATTTTTATATTTGCATGCAATATTTAGATTTCCTATTTATTTTGCAGTCCATATAGCTTTAATCAAAAAGAATCTTGAACAGATGTTGAGCAGGTTATTTAATAGGGTTTTTATACATAAATAAATCAAGAGAATTGCAACTACTTTCCCAAGTGGTGCTTAAGATCAAAAGTAAATCCTGTTATGCTTTGTCCATATCAATAATGGGTCCATGGTGGGTGATGTATTCTTGACAGAAAAGGTAATGTCTTTGTCATAAGTTGTCTTGTGAACTTGAAGTGGACCGCTGAGGGAAAAACCTAATTAATGAAAATTGCCTGGAAAAGCGGCTTTGGGCCTAACTGTTCTTGCTGGGTGCAGGAGGTGCACTTTTTCAACACTTCTTCAAATTGTGTCTATGCCTGGTGAAGGTGGAAATCCTGTTTGTGTTATCTCTGAGGGTCTGCCAGAGATGATTGACGTGAGATTCTGGGATGGGATCTCTGCCCGTGACAGTGCCATGGTCGTGCCTTTCATGTGTTCCTGTTGAGAAATGCTTTTCCGAGCTAGGTGACCCTGCCTCGAATCTTCCACGAGTCTGAAAGCTGCCAGGATGTTCCCAAGAGTCCTGGTATCCTTTCTTGACAATAGCTTCTGGCAGCAACGGTGGGATCATCCATCCAGCATCCTCCCACCAGCATAGCCCCTGAACAGCAGATCTGTGCTTCAGCCCTCACTTCATTTTGACAGACAGTTTTCGAGAGCTGTTGGGGCAAATAAAGAAATATTTTCCAGGTGCAAGAAGGAGTGATGTCCTCCAGCTTCCTGAGATAATCCTGGGAAGTCATGGCCCTGTCCTTTAGCACTGATGTTCCTTTCTGTCCCATTTACGTCCAAGCAAGTAGATGGAACGTGTTCTGTGCCAGCTAAAGTGTGCTGAAAGCTGAGAGCTTTTAGGTGATGTTGATTACCAGACTAAACTGGTGACAACAAAATAGCTTTTCCAACCAGTGACATGCTATGAAGCTTCAAGTAGCTTCCTCTTTTTAAGTCACTTCAGTGTTCTTCAGGAATTTTCATAGCTGTCACATCTCATTCTAATCAGAAACAAGAGTTTTCTCACCCCAGACTGACAATGGATTCCTCAAAGCTGTGGTTGTGCGCTCCAGCCTTTATAAAACAAACTGCCCTTGTACCTTTCAAGAGCAACTGTTGATCAGGAGCACCTCCTGTGTAAAGACTTTAGTCTAAGGCTTGCATGAATATTCCATCCTGTATATCCTCTGTAAGCTTTGTGAGATGGCCTGAAGTCTCAGAATTAATCTGATGCCCTCCAAGTCTTGACGCCTACCCAGCAGAAGCCTATTTTGTGTAAAATCTGAAAAGCACAGCTTCTTCTTCTTCTTCTTCTTCTTCTTCTTCTTCTTCTTCTTCTAAAAGGGATAACCCTGATAGAGAATTTGAATATTTACAACATTGCAGGAAAAAATGTAGCAGACAAATGCTTTTAATACTGTTTCTGTTAAGATATGTACTGTGTAAAATAGGACTATATCTTCAGAATCTGCTACAGATTCTTGGCCAGAGACACTTAAGCATCCAGNCAGGGATAACCCTGATAGAGACTTTGAATATTTACAACATTGCAGGAAAAAATGTAGCAGACAAATGCTTTTAATACTGTTTCTGTTAAGATATGTACTGTGTAAAATAGGACTATATCTTCAGAATCTGCTACAGATTCTTGGCCAGAGACACTTAAGCATCCAGGATGTTAGGATACCCTTAATGGACTTCTGAACATGCAAAACAACAGCTTTTTTCTAAGTTCTGTGACTTCAGCTGATGTGATTTTTCCGAATTAACATCTTGATCGGTTGCCAACTGGAGAGTGCAGTGCAAAACCCGGTATTAGTAGAGGGAATGTTACCTACAACAAAGGAGCTTCACTTCCTTTTTTTTTTTTTGCCTGTTTTGCTAGAGGCAAGAAGACAAAAGAGCCATCACAGAACAAAAAAAAAAGGTTATTTGTCAATAACTCCTTTCCAGAGGTCTCTTGTGGAGCAGGCGCCCACAGTAATTCAGAGCATTCAGCTTTACCTTGGAGATGGATGGAATAATAGGGGATGGGACAAGAGTAATGAGAGAGCAGTTCCAGCCAAAGCAAAAAAAAACAAAAAACAACTAACCAAACTACAACCCCACAAACCCATTGAGTAAAATGTCATTTCTATTGATTTATTTTGTGAAATATCATGGGATGTTTAGTTCCGTAATAGAGGAGAATAACAAAATGGATCTTCAGTTCTGAGGGGAAAAAAAAAAAGAGGGGTTGGTTTTATCCACTAGTACAATTCTGAAATGCAGTAAATACAAGTTGTGAGGGGTTAGAAGTTCACTGCAGTGTGCAAACCATAGTCCTGTTTAAAGTGCATCCTCCATTAGAGCAATGCTGTCTTGTGGAAAAACTATCTTCCCTTTGGAGGACAAAGCTGCTGTGTAATTAAGATAATTATTTTTTTCTATAGTTGTCTTTTATCTAATTTTTCTAGCTAATTGTGGGCTTTTTAACTGTTAAGTTTTTTAAACTAAACATGTTGGGAAATCTTTTAGAAGGTGCTAATAACAAAAAACTGAGTAACTGTTGTCTGCTGAAATGAGTCAGCTGAGAGGTGTTTTTCTTAACTTGGCCCAGTGGGAACAGGTAATAATCTAGTGAATAAGAAAGACTCCATGTTTGGAAGGCAATGGTGTCCATTCTTAATGAATTGGCTGTGCTGAAGACGTTTTCTGAATCAGGCTTTTATCCGATGGAAACCATAAAGGCACCAGCTAGGCAAGATAGCTATGGCTGTACTACTTTTTATCTCTGCACAGTGAGTCCTGTGTGTTGGAGGAAAATCTGATGCTGTCAGTACAGCTTCACATGGCTGCTCTTCCCACCTGCCCCTTGTCACCAGGAGGGAGCTGGGGAGTCATTCTGTATTTTCTGTCAGGGTCAGTAATGTCCTGGAGCTCGTGTTTTATGAGCACCACGAGACAGGGACTTCTCTCAGAGCCTCTCGAAAGCTTTGTATGTGTTAAATCGTTCCTCTAAACCATGGCAGCCTAATTAAGAGCTTTTTGTACCTTATCATATTTGATGGCTCCTGAGGTGAGGGCTTCACACCTTGTAGCATTTCAGTGGGGTAGGGTGAGGAGGGGGGCAGTGCTGTACAGGTGAAGAAGTGCTGTTGTAAGTAATTACAAGGAGGAGAATAGCTTTGCTGCTTGACTGCCACGTGTGGCATTGCATGCTCCATAAAGATGATGGGATTTGCCTGCTGCTCTGTTCTAACAGGGCTCTGTGCATGAGTCTGGTGCTCTCAGTACTGTCATCTCGCATTGTACCAGAGCAAAAAGCTCTCGTGCAGGAAATGTTCATCTCTCTTTAAGCAACACCCCCACATGAGGAGATGTTGTAACACGTGCTCCTTGTGCCCAAATTGCACCCCCTTTGAGGTGCTTGTGATCCCCAAACCTGCTGCCACTCCACCGGGATATTCCTGCTGTCTAGTGACGTACAAAATATGTGAGAATTCACTGACAGGCAGCGCTTGTTCCAGAGTGGTTAGAGGTGAACTGGGTGCACCTTATGATGTGTCAAGGAAGGTAAAATCGCCCAAACCTATGGTGTGTTTTTTGCAAAATCCTGAGATGCTCATGTTATTTAGCTGCTTTGGAAAACACTGCCTGAAATTCTCATCTTGGGAGACAATGTACTGTTGTTACATACTGCGTGTTGGTATGAAAAGAAATTAAACTAATTACATTTTAAGGCCCAGTGACTAGCAAGTTTTGTGCCATTTTTACATGTCTCTACGGAGCACATGAGCACCTGTCTCTCCAGTGCCACTTACCAGGTAACTCTGATTTTTTATCAGACTGTCATAAAAACCCTCATCTGTGATTTACTGCGATAGAAGGCAGGGAGACTAAAATTAGTCCATTTACTTCCCTCAGCCACTTACTCATATTGCCACTGCTCCTTCCAGTCAAATGAGGTCAATCAGCTTGACAGTCCCATCCCCTCCACTAAACCTTTAGTTGAGGAGAGCAGCTCCAATAAGGCACAGAAAGTCAAAATCTTCTTGACAGAGAATTAGGCGCTAAATGTCCATGGGGCCGTGTGCCCTGGTTAGGGAAAGATTGGCCGTTGACTCTGCCAGCACCACGTTTCCTTAGTGCACCCACCAGCCCGGGGGCATCTCCCTCAGCTACGGGAGACTTTTCGTTCTGTGTTCTGGGTTAAACATCCAGTCTCAGCTCAGCCACTCCGTTATCTCTACCAGCCTGATCACATCACAATGGCTGCACTGCTACCTGTCAGGTATTTACCATCTCCACTCATGTCCCATGTCTGCCTCTCTTTTCTATACGATTGCTTGTCTTGGCCTCAGCTCATAGCCCTTTATCTTCTAATCTTCCTTGCCTTTGTGTGTGATCTGTTTTGCCTCCTCTTAAACTTGTGATCTATAAAGCAGAAGTCAACTAGTTTTATGAGGTAAACAGGAGTGTATTACATCCCCATGTTTGCAGGCTGAAAAGAAAGAGTGATGGTCTAAAGCACTGCACCCCTGAAAGTTGTGAATCAGAGCCCTCAAAACAAGAGATTAGCTTTTTAAAAGGGATACACTTACAGAAAAGGAAATGCATCTTTCATTTTCCTCTCTGGTTTTCAAGCATCTCAGAGTTACACTCTGGAGTTCTACCCCACAGCAATGTCCACTGCAAGCAATGAAGAAAACAGCTAAAAAAAATGCAAACCTGAAATTTTCATTGACCTTTCTCAGCACATACTTTAGGGAAAAGGCTTCATTGGGAGAGTTGGAAATGTTGCAAATGTAAAAGATCAGCGTGTCCAAGGAACATGGAGTTTTCTCCGTGGGTTTTCTGGACACCAGACTTCAAGCAACTGTGTGACCTTAATCTCTCTCTTGAAAGCAGAGCCCTCCTCCTGACTTAAAAGTCTAAGCAGGTAAACAAAGCTCAAGTATCCCAGAAGCCACTGTAATGTGACCACTTCTCCAGTAAAGTCTCTTCGTAGCCCCAGGAGCAGGCACAGGACTGGGAAGACAAGTAATAGTGGTAAATGTAAAACAGGTGCTTGTACTCTGAAGGAAAATTACAAAAAAGGAATCTGAAAAGTGTCCTAAAAATTATTTTAAAATTAAATGTGAATTTCTGTTTCTACTGAACCCCCTCCAGCGGCTCATGAGTCTTTACATGGCATTTATTCTTCTCTTTATTCATTTAAGAAAGAGAATCAAAAAACAAGCAGTGATTTTGAACTTCATTCCTAACTCTAAAGGGTTTCACTTAAATCCTGGTTAGACTCAATGCTTGCACTAAAAATAAGCTTGAAAAAATCAAGTTTACAATGTTAAATATTAATTCAATTTGCAAATATGTGCACAGTCTTAAGGAGCTTATCCTTCATGACAAGACATAAAACCTGACTTCTCTTGTAGATGTGAAAAGCACCAACAGTTTTGTCAGCATTACTGCTCTAAAGTAAAACAGGTATAAGAAAATTAGCCAGTATAAGTATGTTTTTGCCTGCAAAACTTTCTGTGCTGAGCTACCTGGCCTGGCTTTCCCCTTTGCCAGCAGTGGCAATAAAAGAAAACAAGTCTTCCACCCCTGTTACACAAGTGGCTGCCTGGGGTTTACAGCAAGGGAAAAAATCTCTGCTGCCCTATTCTGCAGCTGGCTCCATTTCCTTTGGTCCCATTCAGCTGTGATTGGAACCCCACAATCAGAAGTCCCAGGCCATGGTTAGAGGCTCCTTGGGTGACAGGCGTTGGGTCATTCCCACAGCGTGGGCTCGGCCTTGTGCTCAACACGCCGCTGGTTGGGATGTCTCTGCTGCAGCACTCCCCTCGTCTGCAGGGATGGGGACGGAGAAAAGATGTGTGTCAGAGGGTTTGCTCTGTCTTCTGCAAAGCAGGCAGTGCTGCTGCTGGCCCTCCATAATCTGACTGGTACAAAGAGCTTTTCTTGAGCAGGCAGTGTGGGTGAGCATTGACTTTTAGCATCCATGTCCTGCCTTTGCCAGAGAGGGTGATGAGTGGCTGGTGCAGGCTGTGGTCCAACAGCAGTACAGCTGAAGGTGCCCCTCTCCAGCAGAGAAATGCTGTGCTGGGGATTTAATTCCAGTTTTTCAAAGAGCTGGCTGGAAAACAAACATTCTGTTTCAAAGGGGAGAAAATAAGAAAAAACCTAAGCTTCAGTATCTGATTTTTTCGAGAGGTTTATAGCTTTCCTTAATGCTGGCAGATTCCTATATCTGATTTTCCTGCCCCCTGCAGTAGCTTCCTAAAGTAAAGGTTTACTTGCAGGGGCAAGAGACTCTTATCTCTATCTCTGGCATGACATCTCTACCTGATAACCACTCTTATAAAGGAAATCTCACTTTCAGTCCTTGCTTTGAACTGGACAAGAAGGATAGGAGTCCAGTCTGCTTACATCCTGCATGTGCATTTTGCTCTCTGAAAATTTGGTCAGAATATCCAGTCTGGTCTGAAACCCGACCAAAAAGAGAGGATTGCAAGGAAAAAAACACTAATCTTCTTAGTTTATCATTAAAATCAGAATTAGAAACTAGTCTTAAAAATAAATAAAGAAAAAAACCAAACAAACCTCACTGGAATCTGCCCAACCCTAAATATCCACAGAACAATCTCCATGTAAAGCTCCTTCTACCATCACAATCTCCACAATCAGTCACAGTCATATCTTTGTATCTGAGTGTTTCTAATGTCTTGTTTTGGTTTGTTTTTGGGGTTTTTTTTTACCAATGGTCAGCGTTTTAACACATCTTGATTTAAAAAAGGTATTTACAGAACTGGAAAAATCCCCTACTGCTCCTACTTTATGCCAAGCAGGATAGGAATGAATCTGACATTACCTTAGGATTTTATCCATTTAGCCCCATCTGCCGGCTGTGTCCATGAGGTGTGCAATACATATCATTGATGTCTCTCTTCAGTCAAGTGCTGCCAGGGAGAGAAGTATCCCCTGGAGCTTGTCTGACCCAAATTAGGTGAAGAAATTGCAGTTAAGGACAGCTGTGTGATCCAAGGTGTGAATAGTGCAGAGCTTCAAGGGGCCAAGTGGTGCTGTAAAGGGCTGGGAAATGCTGCACCTTTGCTGGAAATGTAGAGAAGGATCTCGGTCCTTTCTTCCACCACCCCCTTGTGTCCCTGGCTACTGGTGCTGCTCTAATCCCCTCAGAGCTGGAGAAGGGCCGTGGTACTGCCCAGCTGCCATGAGAGCCATGTCCCTTCGAGTTCCTCTTCAGGCCAGTCCTGCCCAGAGCTTGGACTTGCTGGTAACCCCGAGGTTGTGCCCGTGTCTGGGAAATGCCTGTGGCCAGCAAGACGGAGGCTGTGCTGCAGCACCAGCCTGCAAAGCTGTCAGTGATGTAGAGACTGAGCAATAGAGTCAGCCAGCTGCTTGCTCGGGAAGTCATGGCTAATACACTTCCACGTCTTCAGCCTTTTCCACCTGTCATGTAGTCTGCCAAACTGCTCTTTTCCCTTGCCTTCTCTTTCCTCCACATTTCTCTTAGGAAAACAAACAAATATACCAGCTGCAAAAAGGAACAGAGAGACCAGGAACTGGGTTCAGCCACTGCTTTCACCACTTACCAGAGGTTTGATCTTTCCATGGCTTCTGACTCAGCTTTCTGCTCTGTACAAGCAGAGTGGCAATACTTGCTGTTAATGAAAGTACTTTTAAGATTAAATACTTTTAGAACATTATCATAGGGCATTTCTGAAGTTTGTCAGAAGTTGTGACACCTTCATATAGAAATTCTCCCGTGGAAGAAAAGAGACATATATTTTGAGAGGCTTACAAGTTAATGTGATGATAAATGCCAGGATCTTATTTTCCAGACTGTCCTGTTTTACCTGCTCTCTGTTCCCTACCTGGGGGCTGCGTTACAGCTTTGCTCCCAGCAGTTGCAGGCAGCTGCTCTTTGCAGGGGGGGAATTCCTGTGGCATTATTTATGGCAGCTCTCAGTGAGAGGACAGTGATTTACTGTGTGCCATCTTCTGCAGCTGTGAATGTGCACCATGGTGACGGGGGCATTCAATGGAATCCTGATTTTCAGTCTGACACAGAGGTAGAGAAAGGTGAACTGGCTGGGTAAAAATGAAAGCCTATTAATATCCTCCTTTGCCCTCCCACAAATAGATTTTTACTTTCTGGAACTGGGAAATTAGGGTTGGGAGCACCCTGCCATTCATGCTGCCATCTCTCCTGCCAGACAACTTTTTCAAGAGAGATCAGGATAGTCTTGATTCTTCCTGCATCTACTCTATGTTTGACTCCCCTTACTAGGGAGACTGATGAGTTTGTCACCAGACTTGCCCTGTGCTCTGAGCTGCACAACATGCAGGGTGGCAACGACAGGAGCCCTTGCACAGGAGCTCTCAGATCTGCCTCTGCCTGCAGAAAGAAGCTCACTTCTATTTGCTACCAAAAAGAGCTGTAGAATTTGACTTCATGCCCTTGATCTTGAAAAAGAGATGCACAGATCAACTGAGTGGGCTCATGGGCTTATCCAAATTGAATCTCAGTGCCAAGTCTCTTGGTTTTGACCTATGCCATAAAAGTGTTAAATTTCCTACAAAGCCATTGGCGTTCTGCACAGGGAAAATGATAGAATGGCACCTGGGAATGCCTTGCATTTTATTTCTGGGGTTATTTCTTTTGACCACAGTTTATCTGGCACAGTGCACAGGAAAACGATGGGATATGTTTTGTAATGTTGCACAGGAAATCCTGGCATTGCCTTCTGTCAGTAGTAGTGAACCATGCCAGTCAGCTGTGGCACGGTGTCACAGGACAATGAGCAAGCCCAGCTTAGTGGCCCCTGTGGGAAGCTGCATGGGAAGCTGCTTCATGAGCTGTGTCTACTGGAGAGGGAGTAAAGGAAGAAGGAGGGAAAGGTTCATTTATTTGCTCCCAAGATTCCTCCTCTGAGGTTTGCATGGTAGAAATTGCAAAACTGCAAGTGGGATTAATAATTCTATAAAAGATGTGACTGTAGGTACAATAATGGAGGGCAAGAGAGCCCATTACCTGGTCTGGCTGACTATGAAAGATTTTTGCTCCAAGGCATCTGCTGTAATTGAAGATTTGGTTGGCCGAGATGTAGAATAGTTTCAGGATACAAGTGATGTGTGTTGTCATTGCTATGCAAGCTTATGTTTCCTTTCTCCTATTCTCCTGAGCTGAATAGGATATAACCTTCAGGTCAGTAATCAATGTGTGAATAATATGGACCTACATTTCAGGGGTAAAAAGGTACGAGGTGAAAAACAAAACTTTAGATCTTCCTGCTAGTTCCTTTCTGCTCTGCTTCCTCCAGCAACAAAAGTAATGGTAGGTCTTGATTGTTCTGCATTGTTCCAAAGCACTAAAATCCAGAAGCAAAAAAAAAAAAATTAACATTACACACATGAACAGGTAGAGCCCTTGGTTATCGAAATGCAGAGGGGACCAGGGGACCTGATTAGGCAAATTTTGTGAGACAAGAATATAGCCAAGCTCTCGAAAAACGGCAGCATTACCAGGGAGGTGCCTTTGTTAACAGAATAAACACTCAGTCCTCCTGCAGATTGCTATCCAGATTGAATTGCACTTGGTTCTTATCAAGGCACTTCTTCATCACATGGAAATCCCAGATAGTGTGATCCTTCAAGCAAACACCATGCTGCTTAAAGCCTGATTCCTAGCATGCAAAGTAGCCTGCAGCCCCTCAGGACACACACTGCAGTGGAAGGTGGGCCATAAACCATCAGTTATTAACGTTCCTAAACACCAGCAGCTAGCAGGGTTTCTGTGCCAGGCTGTATCACCTCTCTGCATTGCTGGTATCTTCGGGAGAGTACAGAAAGGGACTTTGATCACCAGGAACTTCTCCCGTTGGCAGAAAACCTGCGGACACAGAGCCTGACACATCAGCCTGGCATGCTGATGCCTCCCTGAAAGTAATCACTCAGTCTGGTGAAGAAGAGCGACTTCCTACCTTATCTCCCCCCCTGTAAGAGCAGCGGGGTTGCAAAAGGCAGCAGCAACACAGCCCGTGGGTTCTTGCTGCACACAGATTGAGCGGAGCACTGCGCTCAGGCAGCTTCTTTCTCTCAAAGTTGTACTACTTTATCTTCCATGATCTTCTTTTAGCAGAGGTTAAAACCCACTTTTGGGGGATGTTAAAAGATCTGAATGCTCCTGGAGGTAAAGACATTTATGATCTCATGTCTTTGAGGAAGCCTTACCTGATGCAGGTTGGAAGGGAAGGTAGGCTGAGCAAGCCCCCAAACCAGCCAAGGTGCCCTAAGTTCTATTTCCAGGGTGTCCATCTCAGGCAGATCTGTTTCTAGCCTGGGCCAGGCTTTTGTCAAAAGTGTGGTTTGACATGCATTTAGCCTTAACTGCAGGAGTAGAATTCCTCAAACCTCAAGGTGCAGAATAAGAAATATTTGGTTTTTTTAAAGTATAGTCCAATCCACCCTTCAGTGCCTCTGGTAAATTTGGCAGGGACTCTTACAATTTCTGGGCAGAATTGTGGCTTTCCCTTAGGCTTCCCTGGATAGCTTCTACACTGCTGTGTGTATTTGAAGAGTATTCATTGGTATGATTTGAGAAAGGCTTTAAAGCAAGAATGTATTTCAAGGGTGCCTCTAGAAATGGTTCCTCTATGAAATGCTTTTGCTTGGGAAAACAAATCAAAGTAATGAATTAAATTTTGAAGGAATAATATATCCTATACAATAATCTTAAACCTTTTTACTTTCGTTGTCCAAAGGATTGTCTAGAGAGGGCTGTTCTCAGTATAATGTAAATGTATAAGATTGGTTATTGCAGTGTTCGTGTGCAGAAGTAGTGGTTTCAAAGCTCCCTGTGTTTAAAACCCTGTATGGGAATGAATCTGGGAAGCTTTCACTACTGTAACCAAGCACGAAGAAGATAAAAGCATTTGAGGTATTTTTAAATGTCAGATTTCAGACACAAAGCATATTACTGTGATTTGATCTTCAGACTCTGTATTTATCTGTCTAGCCTCTCCTATTCTATCAGCAACTCTGTTCACCTTGGAGATAGCTGTGAGCTATTGATTTGGGGTCTCTAAAACCCAAATTATGACATTTAAGTCAAGGTATGTAAAGCATTCATTTAAACACTATCAAAAAGGCCATTTTGAAGGTTTTGGGTTTAATTTGTAAGGGCTTTAAAAAAAGCACTGTCCAAGCAGTTTAAAACATCAGAGAATCATCAGCCAAATATTTTTGTCATTTTTGCTTAGGTAAATAGCAGATAAATGTCAAATATGGAAGGGCCACCTAGATCTCTTACTTTAGAAAAGAGCTGTTCTAGACTGACAGTTCAAGGGACTTAATGTAGCTAATGTGTCTTCTGTTTGCTGAAATACAGATGTAGGTAGTTTGTATAAGAATGAGGCTTTGCACTGCCCAAAGCACAACTCCAAACAAACATGATCATTTCCAGGTCCTTACACTGAAATGAAAGACCTTTTCCTGCACCCAATAACCCAAATATCGCAGTGTGCTTAAGGATGATGCTGACATTTTCAAAGACCACCCAAGGTGTTGCCTTTCTGACTGCAGATATGCTCTGGGTCTCCATGGGACGTTCTGTCTTTTCCTTTCCAGCTCCCTTGTGTCTGTTTAGCTTGCTCTCATTCTGCCTCTTGTCAACTCATTGGAGTCCAATTTTGATATTAGCAAATACCATATTGTCATAGCTGGACTAAGTGCTTGACTTTTAAAGGTAGCATAAACATATACAATGTATAAAGATTGAAGTTCACTAGTCACCACAACTCTTAAGATTAATCATGTTAATAATTTGATTTTTTATGTAATTGCTGCTTAGCTGAAGACAAGGCTTGTGTGTTCATCCAGTGCTAGGTCAGGTTCAGTGAAGTAGTTTATTTATCCTTCTCACAACGCATCAGCAGAGGCTCTAAACAGATTAGTTAAAGTTACTCCTTATGATCTAATTAAAAAATAATTCCTTAAAAGAAAAGACAAATACTTTAGTATTTCATTTTGATGCTTTTTTAATGAAAACTTTTGGTGTTTGATTTACTGCTTTGTGTCCAAAAAGTCTGAGAATACACTTTGAAATAGTAATTGAGCCTAATAACTGTTTGCATCTCACTCTTGGAAAAAAAAGCAATAGCAAAGTTAAACTAAAGTGCTATTTTCAATTGTTTTCTTTCTCCTGCTAAGCAGGAGAGCAGTTATTTACATGGCTTGTTAACCACAGGGCTTCTCAGGCAGGCGTCAGCTGACAAGTGACACTGGAGGAAATGTTCAGTGAGGTGAGATTTGAGGGAGAAGACATCTAAGAAGTATGTGGTGGCTGAGAGGCACTTTCCAAGGTTTCCATTTTTGGTTCATCTAGATGTTCTGTACTGATACAAAAAAAAATTCACAGCCTATCCATAAGGACTGGGGTGCTCTGTGTTGGGTTTTGAAAGTTAACAATGAAACCTCTGCTGACTTTGGATATTGGGGTTTCCTGATTTTGTGTGAACTTATCAGTTATTTCAGTTTTGAGAGGAGCTGCTGCTTTACCTACATGCTGCTTGGGACCTGCAACTCAAGTCTTCGAGTTGTATGGCTGTAATCATACAGTCTGCTCATAAAGCCACATTGTCACTTCTGAGTGCCTCCAGTGTTGCACAAGCATTATTGTAGGGGACAGTGTGGAGAGTGTAACTTTAGGAAGGAGTGCTGCCTCCATTCTGTGGCAGCCACGTGCACTACAGCTGATCTGTGGACCTTGGGGGCAATGTTGGAAGCACGGGCAATTAGAAGGACACATTTTCCAGTGCAAACCGAGGACGGGGAGTGCAGAGCTGTCCCAGTGGAGGGGAGCTATTTTAAGTCTGCTCAGTTCTGCAGACTCCACAAGCTGTCGCTGCTCTTGCTTTTGGCTTATGGTAATGAAAGCAAGAGGAAAATTAGATCCCGGGTGTTCATGTGGCCATGAAGTACTGAATTTTTTATAAAGCTTAGTAACTGTCATTTTTCAAGTAATTTTCTAGAAGAGGGCTGGAATGTGGGTAGTGCATGGGAACCAATGTACCCTGAAAGTACATTTCTTTGTTTTAATAAGGCTGCTGGTGTACCGTGACTCGCCATAATGAATTAATTTGGTGTTTACCATAACAGCACTGAGCTTAATGAACTCATGATATTTATGCAACTGTCTGTAGATGTTCTCTTGTCATTTGGGATTTATAAATAGGTACTAATCCTTTTATCGCTGCTTTCTCCTGAGTAGGAAAGTTCTTCACAGTGAAAGGCCATTAAAGCTCACTTCTATTTTTCTATATAAAAAGTAAGCAGAGGATCTTTAATAACTTGATTTCTATCTTTTATGTAGGCTTCTGAATTGTTAGCATGTACTCAGCAAAGCTGTTCTGCTTGAACAAAACTACTGTAGAGCCATCCTTATCAAATTCCACCAGTCATATAATAAATAGAGTTAATATCTCATTCCTTATTACTGCAGATGCCATTTCATTTAACGTTAGCCTTCTGTATTTCAAAGAGAGTGTCCATGTAAGTTCAATAGATTTAAGTAAAAAGAAGTTGTCTAAATTGAACAGTGATACTAATTTATGGGATCCAAGTTACGAGTGCTGCATCTTTAGAAGAGAACAGTTGCTGAACAAAACAGAAGGTCAGCTGCTTTCTCTCTTTTAATATTGTTTGATGTGCAAATCCTTAATGCTGAACAGCAGCTCTGGTTTACTACTGCTTCTTCTGTCATCTCTAGAAGGCGAGATTCTTATCCTTGTTTCTGTGCACTGACGTCCTGCTGACAGCAGTGTGGTGCCGAGCACTGCTGAAGGGCACATCAGAAGGCGGCCACCTGCCTGCCCTCATGGGCCTCGGGTTAGTTGGGCTTAAATCTGCTTGGAGTCCCTGCCATAAAACAGGCTTTGCAGCTGGACCCGAGGGCACTCTTTTGCTGGGTTAAGTGGTGGGAATGGGTGGAGAGGGAGCACTACTTTATCTAATCTCGCAGCGTTTGGCTGGCTCACAAAATTTCCACTCATGGAGGCCATGACTGGCAGCTCATTAAAAAGCTGGCTTTAAAAAAAAAAAAATCCAAACAGAAAAACAGAAAATACTCTCTTCAAAGCCAAAAATTCTCAGAGATATCAAGATCTGTAGTCGAAGGAAGGGCTGGTATGGCAATGATCTCTGCTTCCAGGCGCTTTGCTCATCTTGCAGGCTCTCCTAGGATCACCTCAGTCCACTCAGGAGCAGGCACTGGCACTGCTCCCTTCTTTCTTTCACCTCAGGACAATGACTTCTGCCCTACACCTTCCCATACCTCCTTTTAAAGGCTGCAATATGATGCTATAAATCTTATAAATATGATTTATGACATCAAAGTCAAGGCTTTGCACATCAACATGTGTCTCCCGCAAGGCCTCAAGGATGAGGGCAAAATATGAAAACTCACCATGTCTCAATAAGACAATGAGACGAGAAGGACTCCAAAAGTCTCCTGCTTGCCTGTCTCCATTCTTATTTCCCGCTTCCTTCCCCATGTCTGTCCCATGAGGCAGCAAGCCAGGCTGGGCAGCAGCCATCCCTCTCTGGCACCACAGCCCCAAGCCAGCCTTCCAGGTGGCACCAGTCAAAGCTGCTCTGCTGCCGAGAAAGGACTCTGCTTTGCCAAAACCTAAAGCTTGCTCAGGGAGATGCAATAGGACCTGGCATCGCTCCAGTTATTGCAGTGAATAAGAAAGATTTAGGCAGTTGCTTTACTGAAATAAAAAACCCACGAATTCTCCTTGTGAGTCCCTACCTGTCTACTTTGATAATTGAAGGATGCTTACAAATCAGCTTAGTTTTATATCTTGCTTGAAAAGGACAACCAAATTCTGCAAAGACTTTGTACCAGATTTGTGTTAGAAAAGCTCTAGAGAGAGGGTTTTGCCTGAGAAATTTGACTTTTGGCTGGCCACTGCAGAAGTTACTAGAGGTCTTGTCACTGCCTGATCCCATCTGCAAACACCAAGTGCTCCCAAAGGTGACCCATGTGAGCCCCTGGGAGCTAGCACAAGGGCTGGGACCTTGGCTCAGGCCCCCAAAGCAGAGCCCACCAAGGTACACAAATATGGCTTTTTTAAAAATTTATTTATTTTTTCTTCCCTCCTTCGACAGTGGGCATTCATTACATGGCTCTGCGAATCTTCTCTCTGCAGCAGTCTGATCTGCTGACTAGAGCCAACACCTCATCACCTCCTCTTCCTTATCAGTGCCAATGGGGAAGTTATCCCTCTGGACAACATGTTCCTGGTGCAGGAAGCTGATATTCAGTCACCTCTGACATCCCACGACACACATTGGCATTTCCAGTATCATTATAAATGACCTGTCCTATCTCATGCTCAATACTGATAGCTGAGAAAAAAATGAGATCAAAAAGGTGTTGTCACAGAGGTCTCAATTCTGGAGCATTTGTGACACCTTGCTATCATATTAAGTTGGAGTTTTTTATCTGTGGGTATTTTGGAGGAGTAATTATATTTTACAGCCAGCAGCAAAGCATGTAGTTACCAAGTGGGATCCAGCCCTATTCCCATTGATTCATTAGGATTTGTTCACATCCCTGTTAGGTTTGGAAACCACAGGGAGCTTCATTTTCTCTGTTTATATCCACGAGACATCACTTGGCACTGTGAATTCAGAGCCAAATCAGTTAAAGTGCACACACATTTGTGCAGCTCAATAAATTTACGTCATTGTCTTGAAAAATGTAGCTCTAACAGTTTGCTTGCTAAAGAAAAATATATTTAAAACCTGCACTCTATCCATAAGCAAGTTTTAAAGGTCAAGTTTTTTGGACAAATCAGATTACTTCAATATATAGACTTCTTTTGTAAGCTTTTCAAGACTATGGTATTTCAAAACATCAGGAGCTCATGCACCCTGCTTGTTACTTTCCACCTCTTTCCATTGGCTTATGTCTTGCAGTACTGCTCTGTACTAATAAGCAGGTTCAAAGGAGCCATGGCCATTGAGGAAACAGTTCAGTTGTAAAAAATCTGGGACTAAGGAGAGGCACTTGCTGGAGTTATAGCATTAGAACATCATTATCATTTGGAGCATTTAGTTAATGCGTTATTACTTTAGTCATTTATTAAATCTGAAAATCAAATAGCAAACTGATTGTAGTGTCTGCCACCCAACAGGTACATCTGATTAGCGTATCGGGGAACCCGCCAGGAGCTGCGGCAAATCCACGTATTTTTATGGAAAGAGTGCCATCGTGTGGGAGGCTCCTGCAGCACGCAGGGATAGCAGTGCCTGTGCGTGGCGTGCATGCTTGCAGGGAGCCTCCCTTCCTCCTGTGTTTCCCCTGGAATTTCCATAAAAGTGCAATTTTCGTTTCTGAAAACGAGCTACAAAAATAGGAAGTTTCATAAGTAGGAACAGGTTAGAAGTGTTAAATCTCCTTAATATGGTAACTATTATTTTGGTTCTACAAACAGGAGAATTCTGAAACAAAGTGTTTCGGAAGCCTAACAGAAGCAGGATCTCCTTCTTTCTCTGCCTAACATCAATATAGTCAGATATTAGTGCTCTTATCATTTCTCTCAATATGTAGTTTATCCCTCAACATCTGTTTGCAGCTGCAGTTTTACAAGGCTTCATTATAAGCTTTCCACTTCTCGAGCTTTCCCGTGTAATGATACCATTACTATCCCAAATTTCTACTTCTTTTTTTATGTTTTCCTTTAAATAATTGAACTTCTATGTTACATCCATAAAGAATAGTGTCAATAATTACCAGGAGTACAATTAGGACTAAAGCTCCGTTAAGGAACAAGCCAAAGCTCAGTGTCTTTATGCAAATGCCTTTTGTTAAAAAGATGTCTAGTGTAATCAGGAATTATACTGACAAGTGAAGAATCATTTAATTAATGAGAATAGAGCAATCATTTGGATGGTTCATTCTATTCCTGACTGAATAAAAGAGAGTAAATAGCCCTGCTCAGGGATTAGAGCCACTGCTGGAAGAAATAAACCCCATGGATGTTGTTCTGTTACTGCCTTGGGTAGATAGTACAGTAATTCCTAAATATAAAAACACATGTGTTTGGATAAGGCATTGAAAATTAATTGACTATTACCCCACAAGAACTTATACAAAAGGGCTCTGTTTATGCTGACTGTCTGCTCCTGCTAACCTGTCACAATGGAATACTTGAGCCAAAATACTTGCCTAAATCCTAGTACAGGATTCCAGGGCAGTGAGAACCAGGATTATGGTGAGTTCTTTCCATAAGGACTGTATGCCATGATTGAGGGTAGTGTATAGACTCTGTTTGCAGTTGCACGGGAGTAATCTGGTCTCCAGTTCAGCCCTCTGCTCAGAGCAGGTCCAGTTAGGTCAGTTTGCTCTGGGTCTTTCCCAGAGGGTCGTTGAATATCCCCAGGGGTGGTGATGCCATAAATTCTCTATTTGACCTCTCCCATTCTCCTCTTATCAGGTTGGAATTTCTTATCTTTCAGTTTATCCCAGTCGCATCTCCTCCTGTCACTGGGTCTAACCTGAGCTTCTCCACACACTCCCAACAGGCAGCTGCAGGCAGCAGTGGCAGCAATTCTGCCTACGGCCCCCATCTCTCCCAAGCTTCTCTGAACATGGATGGCTCATACCAGCTATTCTGCAACAAAAATAGCATTCTCCCATCCTTGAGATATCCTTGCTCCATCAGGAAGCTTCACGAGGAAGCTTCCCTAAGTTGTGTCTGGGTTTGGGAGAAGTCAAAATATAATCCAGGCGACTCTGACCGTGAATACCCTTCTCCAGGGCTGGACTTCAAGCGATGCACTGTCAGCAGGCACTGCACAGAATTTGTCCCACTTCTTACAAACTCAAAGCTATGTGAACAAGGTGATTCTGGCATCTCTAAGGACAGGTGTATCACCTGTGATCTGTTCCTTTGGGGCGCTGTTCCCTTTGGGACAGCACAGGGATGAACAAGCAGTCCCCCTTCTGAGCAGGTGATGATCCCAGTCACCAGACATACTGCCTAGGTGGGAAGTGGGAGCTCCCTCCAGACCTGTGCTGGGATTCCAGCCACTGGTGGCTGTGTCAAGCCTCCCATTCCTGGCAAGCCCACAGCACAAATTAGCAAATTAAGTGGCCTCATGGACTCAGCTACCTGTTGAAGCAGCACCAGAGACTGAGTAACCTCTGCACAAGGAAGTTGCCCCATGGTTCCCAGGTGTATTCAAGCTCCCTTTTGAGGCTGATGCAGACCACTGTGTTGAGCTGCTGTGGTAGCCCTGAGACAGTGGGACAGCCTTCCTTCCTCCTCCAGTGCAGTACAGTCTCTCTGATAGCAACGTCCCAGACCTCTGCTGGTTTGTGTGCACTCGGATTTTTTTGCATGCTGTGTCAAATGATTGCAGTAGTAATTGTTTGCCTTCCAACACTGAAACAAAAAACAAATTTATTACATGAAGGAAAATATTTCCCTTGTTTTATTCTTTTTAGGGGTAATCATTGAATTTTTTTATTTTGGATAACCAGAGGCACCCAGCTGTTACTCTAGTCATTTCTGGATGCTTTTTTAAGAAAACACTCTCCTCAGAAATAAACGAAGTAAATATGAAAATATTCTTCCAAACAAAGTTCTCATTTCTCAAATTTTCATCCCACAGGAAGTCTAGTTAAATATGTTGTCCTTGCAAGCTGCCCAGCAAATATTTGGCCACAGGCTGGGTATGTAGGTCCAAGGACAAGAGAATTCCACAGCAAGGAACCTTCCTGTGGAATCACTTAGCACCAGGTTGCATTCTGGCATTAAGTGAGACTAGTTTAGGTCATCACTGACTGCAGTAAGATGGCTTTGCTCTCTCTCCAAAAGAAGCAAAAGTAGGTAACCCAATAAAGATCAGTTTATAACAATGTCATGTGTAGCATGTGGTACATCTGAAATGTATATTCCTTCTGGTTTCTTTTAATTGAAATGTCTTTGCTCCAATGATTAGAATGCAAAATATTGTCAAATATCTAATGGACTATGGAAGTCAGTTGACATAGACTGTAGTAAAAGCCAATTGAGAAAATACAGTATATGAAGGAATGTATTTTCATTAAGGTTGTTAGAAGAAGGAGACTTGTGTGTGCTTTCCTGTATCTGGAGTGGAACATAAACATCCATATGCTCAGTCTAACAGGTAACCCCATACTCAAGCTTTCTTTTCTGGCTCAATCCATCTGTCCAGGTTCATCTGCTGCTTGGCTTTCCAAGACACATGGGAAGGTTGCAGGCAGTCAGATTTGCATCCTCACACTCTCAGGTGCCGCTGCCCCGCCGTAACCCCTGACTTTGTGCTTTCTTCCCAAGGATTTTGGAGCTGCAGCAGAATGGCGACATGGACATACTGAAGCATAAGTGGTGGCCGAAGAACGGTCAGTGTGATCTTTACTCGTCTGTGGATACCAAACAGAAAGGAGGTGCCCTGGACATAAAAAGTTTTGCAGGTGTTTTCTGCATCCTCGCTGCAGGGATTGTCCTATCCTGTTTCATTGCAATGTTGGAAACGTGGTGGAATAAAAGGAAAGGCTCCCGGGTTCCATCAAAAGAGGTATTAGACCCTCCATTTCTCCTGGGGAATTTTCATGCACCCTAAAGATTGCTGCCTTGACTTTATAGTACTAGAGAGGGTGGGGAATCAAATTCAGAGATACTTCATTAGCTTCCTGATTTTTTTTAGGTAAATGATGTTCCTCAAAATCTTTTTAGCTATCCTTTCTAGAAAAGCTTGAATGAAAATAAATGTGTATTGATGATGTATAAATATGCAACTATTCTGAGTAAAACACAACTGTTACTTGTAGAATAGTACATTATTAATACATCAGTGTTTAGTTCATTGTTGCCATTGGTGACAGCTAATTCTTACCAGGTGTCTTGACTACTTCTTGAAAAATACTCCCCCTAAGCTCAGTGGCTGAGTCTTTCAAAATACCTTTGCAAAGTTTACGCCTTTAATCAGCAGTTAGCTTCTTGAATGAGCTTGTCCCCATTTTCGGAAATATTAAGCCCTTGAGACTTCCTTGAACTTCAGTTCTTGTTATTTCATCTGAAGTCCAGGAAAGCAAGACTACATTAGATTTTTCAGGTTCAGGCCAAACTTATTTCTGAAACCTGCTACAGGCTTGTTTCAGAAAATCTTGCACAGAGGCCACAGAGAAATATGCTATTTTACATCTGAGATGAGTTTGCTCCTACACTTACACATGTAATATTTTCCTTCCTGTGGTAATTTACCTGTCCCTTTACCAGCCATCTGAGCCTTATGCAACTTTGCACCAAATTTCTTATGTTAATAATTAAGTTTTTACCTCTGCAAAATGCTAAAAAGAAATTAGGGACAAAATGATTTATTAAAATATCCTTGGAAGCAACACCCAAAGCTGAACCGAAATATGAGCTTTAATGTAGCACTATCAAATATAGCTTTTCTGTCTGTGTAGCTTAGACACATCTGTGTAGCTTGTGGGGTATTGCTGTTAATTTGTGTGCAGTGGTCTTGCCTTCTCTGCAGTTTCTCCATTGTGTTTATTCCTGCTAATCTAATGCTGTCTAATCAGGCAGGATTAATTACACCACCTAATTAGACAACATTGGCACTGATGTTAAAATACATTTAATCTTTTCTTGCCTGTTTTAATTCCCAAGCTTTTTTTTTTTTCTTTTTTTTTTTTTCTTTTGTTTCTTTTTTTTTCTTTTTTTGTTCAAGATCTGGACCGGACCATTATTAAAAGGAAAAATAAAAAGGAATCTCTAGTCTTTAAATTGGGTTTCTCAGGAATGGAAACCATATAGTTTCATCTGATAAATTATTTTAAAAACCTAAAATTTACTTGATTGTTTTTTACTCAAACTTTCAGAACTTCATACTTTATCTGGTAGAAAACATGAAAATCAATAACAAAGGAAAAGAAAAAAACGCCAACACAGATATTTTACACAAGTATAAAATTTTCTATTTCAATTTTCAAGTGCTGAGAAATTCAAGTGTATACTTTCCACAAATGGTATAATTTGGCCTCCTTGATCTTTGTTATATGGTCATTAGCTTAGCATTTAAAATTACATCTCAACGCTAAATTGAAAAGCTTGGCTCAAAACTGAGTTTAACGTGGACATATGCGCTGAATGTCCCCATTATCCTGGATGTGCGTGTCATTCAGCAAAGAAATACATCTTAACTAACTTTCTTAAAATTCATTTTAGCTTCCATGAAATCCATTGGCTCTTCCAGGCCACTAGTCCAGAATCGGGGGTCAGATTGGGCCAGTTTGTGGTCAGCAAGCCAACCCTTTTTCCTGGTGGCTGCCATCTTGTGCTCCAGAATGCAAGCATTTATACTGAAAAAAATTGTCTAATGGTTGTGAAGATAACATTTCGGTCGCGTGCCAGAAGTAACCCATTCACTGATGTCTGCCTGAGTCTGCAGACAGCCTTAAACAGTAGCTCTGAGAGAAGTATGAACCGCCCCAGTAATCTCAATGGGATGTTGACTCTGAAGCCTGATGATAATTTAAATGTGAAAACTGCTGAATATTTCACTACTGATCACACAAGAGAGAAGAGGAAAGATCATATTATGGAGATATGCACAATCTTACTGTGAGTGGGTCTCATTTTGGTGTATCGATTGGGTGGAGATTGGGTTGTGGGCTAAGCATGGGAGATTATCACCGCTTATATATTTTCACTGGTCTGACCCTAGCCCCAAATGCATCTCTGTAAAAGAAAGAGGACTATTTTGAGTAACTCTTAGAGGCTCAGAAGCTATGAAATTCCAATCTTTTCCCAATTGGCATTTTAAATTACAAAGTGTTTGTATGTTTGTTTTTTCCAAATTAAAAACAAACAAACAAAACCAAACCAGAAAAAAAAAAAGAAAAAAAAAACAAAAAGGAAAAATATTTAGGACTGTCCCTCAGAGACATAGTCATGACTTGCACACGCTAATGGAGCCTCTGTACATTTCTTTAGTTTCTGATGTGGCCCCAGTTCTCCTGCATCCATATGCAGCTCCAAATTTTTTAGGAGAGAGCGTTTGGTGAATGCGTTTGGATTTGATGTCACCTGTGTGGTTGTTATGTGCATCCATGTCTATGTCCACATGTGAATAAACGATAGACAGAAAGCTAAGTCCGAGAAACGAGCACTGCATTTTTTCCTTCCTGTGATGAGCTCAAACCAAAGCCCTTGTGGTCAGCGATCATCCAGTCCCTGGGAGATCCCTGATGCCCTGTTCCCTTACCCTCTTCCCCTGGTTTGTCTCCCTGTCCCTGCCCTCGGAGGGTGCAGTCCTGGAGGGGAGCTGGCCTCTCAGTCTCCTTCCAGTCGGGCTCTGTGTTCAGGAACGTGGTGCCAGCGCAAATGTTCAGTGATCCCTTTTGCTAAGTAGATGAACTCCTGCAGTTTGTTCTTGGTGTGGACTTTTTCAGAGTGCTTGATTTCATTCCTAGAGAAAAGGGGAATCTTAAGCCCATTCAGTATACTAGGAGTTTTGCCATTGATTCAGGGAGCTCTGGATCAAGCCAGTCAATGAATTTCAGTAATCAAGGCTGGAAGTGATCAGTGCACATCTATCGGCTGCCTAATTATCCTTTGTGCGGTCCTAGAGTGTGAGATATTTCTAGTGGCCTGGAAGAGCCAGTAAATTTCAGAGATTAAGGTAAATTTTAAGGTTAGTTGAAATTGATTTTTGTTCTGAATGAGCTGCACTACTTAGACTCAGGGAATACCCCTGTACGTGTGTACTTAATGCTGCTTTGAATTAAGCTTTGCAGTTCAACAGAAATATGTATTTACAACACAGGTGATTTACTGGATCACCTAGGACGTTCTCCTCTCTTTTAATTTCTGTGCATTTAAATTCTCAATTATAACAAACAAACCTGTTTAATTGAGTTCTCTGGGAAGAGAGATTTAAGAAGGAAAAGGGACAGAGGTAAGAGGAGCGATGATATAATAAATACATCAGGATGCCTTCTCACCCACAAAAGTATAATTCCATCAGAATAGATGGAATTGCTTCTTTGTAGGTAAGGAGATAATTAATCCCTCTGTTGGCATTGTAATTTAAAATTGCCTGGTGTACTCCTTTCTGTGTCATGTCAATGAGTCATCAGTGCTTGGGGTTTTTTCTCTGTATGTTCAGCTTTTCTATACCATGATTTACATTATAAAGGCAAAAAGGAACCTGAGATGTTTCTAGCCCTTCCTTAAACCCTGAGAGGATGGCAAAGACGGCAACCTGATCCCTCAGAGCCCCCCATGTTGACATCCAAATTTAGTTCTCATTGCGGAGTTGAAGAACTGGCATCATTCCAGGCATTTGAGATTATGCAGTTTGTTTTTATTCAGCTGTTACTAGTCTAACCCACCTAGCTCCAAGCTTGGCTTTTCCTGAAAATCTACCACTGGCGCTTTGAGTTTTGTTGTTTGGGTCCAGGGTTTGAAGGTAGCTGTGGTATAAGGGTCTGCCTCGGTTTGGCTTCGCCCACCTGGCTTCAGGTGGTGGGGGAGTGTGCTGGTGACATTCAGGACACCATCAGCCAAGAGCCATCTCTAGCTAATTGTGCCTTGTGCTTCCCAAGCAGTGCTGATCACCCTGTGAAACTTCAGCCCAGCCCAAACGGCGATGGTGAGTGGTGCCTCTTGTTTTTCTCATTCCCCAGGATGACAAGGAGATCGACCTGGAGCACCTCCACAGGCGCGTGAATAGCCTCTGCACAGACGACGACAGTCCCCATAAACAGTTCTCCACCTCGTCGATTGACTTGACCCCGCTGGACATTGACACTTTGCCCACACGTCAGGCACTGGAGCAAATCAGTGACTTCAGGAACACTCACATCACCACAACCACCTTCATACCAGAGCAGATCCAGACTCTGAGCCGCACACTGTCTGCTAAAGCCGCCTCGGGATTCTCCTTCGGCAGCGTGCCCGAGCACCGAACTGGCCCTTTCAGGCACAGGGCGCCCAACGGGGGCTTTTTCAGAAGCCCCATCAAAACAATGTCATCTATCCCTTACCAACCAACTCCTACCCTAGGCCTGAATATCGGTAGTGACCCAGACCGAGGCACCTCCATCTGAGCATCAGAACAAGTTTCTTCACTGTTTCTTATTTAGGACTCCCTTTGCAAGGAGCAGCTGTAATATTGTGGGACTAACATGGATGTAACCTTTCTTCTTTTCCTTATTTTTTGGTTTTGAGGGTTGTGGTTTGGGTCTGGGTCTTTTTTTTAATTTGTTTGGGGGTTATTTTCTGTTCAGGGGTTGTTTTGGGGTTTTTTTCTTTATTTAAGAATCAGAATTATTAGTAGCAACTCTTCCTCTTCTCTGCTTTCTCAGTCTGGTCTCTTCTGCCTCCCCTTATTCTCTGTACTACTTGAATCACTTATTCTTCGGTTTATCACCACGTTAGGTTTTGGTTACTTCAGGCTTTTCATATACTTTAAATATAGGAAACAAGCAGCGATTCATGCATAGGAAAACCCTGAGGATTACTTTACAGAAGGGCATTCGCTCCTCCTCCCCCACCGCCTTTTTTTTACTATAATTGCAATAACTTAAGTATTTTTCATGTACTCAGCTGCATCCAGTCAGCGCTCCACTGCTGTGTGTCCTTTTAACTGTGGACCAAAGGCAAACCCTGCAGTTTAAAAAATGGAAAATTTAAAAAAAAAAAAGGCAAAAAGACAAAAAACGGAAAAAAAAAACCCGAAAGGAAAACAAATGAAGTTCAAAGATCATTGAGGCCCCATAATATAAGAATGCAATTTTGTAGGATTACAAAAAGCCATTACTATGCCAGTAAAGACTACAGTTAAATCTACTTTTGCACTGCAACAGTGCATATGACCTTTATGTGATTGTACAGTGTTAAAAGTTTTTCTTATGTACAGTAAACTGTATCATATGGCAGAAGCCTCTGTTGTGTTAAATAAATTAGTATCTCATACATATATATATATACATATATACACAGAGGTATGTGTATATATATATACATGTATATATAGCTATAAAATGGCAGCCGTTGCTATTGCAATTCATTTAATAAAGCTTTAGTAAAAATGTGTTGTATTCAGGAGAGATGTACAGTGCAGGGTGTCTTTTCATTTGGAAAAGACAGGTTGCTTTAATGTTATTCTGACTTGCATCATTTCCCAACAGAGCATATTTTATACTTTTCTATTAGAGCATCCAGGGCAATTTAACATTTGTACCTAGATGTAACTCCTTCGGTTAGGTTTTGCATTGGCTATTGAGCATTCTATAAGGCTAATCTTGATAATTTTCCTTTCAATTAATTAGACAAATGGAACTCTCTCTTAGGTATACCATGTTCATGAACAACTAATGCAGCTCTAGAGCAGTTAAACATGGATCAAAGGTCAATAAATCCTTTTCCAAGTCAGTAAGGTTGATCAATACAATAATGGCGTTAGTGGAGAAAAAAAAAAAACTCTCAAGATACACAGATGTGGCCTTAATTATAATCACACGTTGTTCTAAGGGAAAAAAATGTGAACAGGCACTCAGTTTAACCCTTTCTATGTTAAGTTAGATTTAGAGGAGCTATATATTTTTTACATTGTTGCCAACTGTATAGAGCAAGAAAAAGAACAGCAGTGAGAGCAAAACCAGTGCCCACTTTGGCACCAGCTTTTTCAAGTAACAATGTTACCTGTTAGAAACGTAGGAAGAGCTTTCAATTTGTAATCCTTAAACTAAAAATGTGGTTAAGTAGAAAGCAAGCAGTTTATCCTATGAGGTTTTTTTTGGTTTGGTTTTCTTTTTAATGCAACCATACACTTATTTTAATCTAACTCATTCTTTGGCTAAGATTAATAGAAATCAGCCTATGTGATTTGCTTTAGGATAAATTAAAAGGTATATTCTTCAGATCTATTCTATTTTGATGCTAATTCTGTTCTGGGGGAGCATCTTGTACTGTCACTGTTTTTTGTACTAAATCTTCAAATATTGTCTACTGTGTAAGGCAGAACGAATTCTTATCGTGCAAAAGGCCATTTTGTTTCCAGGGTAGCAAGTGTCTAAAAGCATGCACAACTTGCTTCCCCCTTGTAACATTCATGAACTCATCCACACTTCTGAGTAAAAGGGAAAAAAAAAAGAAAAAAAAAGAAAAAAAAAAAGAGAATTTCTTTCCAACAAGCTACGTAGGGACATACCAGATGTTGCAGTGATTTTAGCTATTAAAAAACCTGTTAACCATGTACGATATTTAAAATAGGCCTATTTTGATGTGTTGCCTATTATACAGATACACAAAACACTTTTTGGAGGCCTCAGTTACAAGTGGCAGAGCTTTCTGTGTATAATTTGTCTAAATAATTTGTCTAATAAAATTGTTTTCTAAACTTGCGTTTCCTCCTGTCTGGTTGCTGAGTGCTGTGGGATTTTCAGCCTATGGCAAGGTAATGTACTCGTGGTTTTTCTGCACTGCTACTGAAGGGTTTTAGCCCATGGAGATGGGATGAGCTCCTCAGGCTGCTGTGAGTCAGTGAAGAGCACCTATGGAAATCACCACTGTTTACCACGTTTATCAATGCCAGGCTTAGATTTCAGAACACGTGTATGAACACCATTTTGGAGAATGAGTTTAGAGTTCCTTAGCACTGACATATATGGGGCATGATTTGTAGAAATACTGCATCCCACCTTCATCTGTGCTAGTATAATGTAGGAATTTTCTTGGAGCATGGCCTTTATTTCTGTAGAATCACATTCTGGCATCTTTATTTGCACAGAGGTTAATTTGCTCTGAACTTGACATACACTGCCTAAAACAAAAGTGTCAGTGTGAGAGAAGGTAGCTCATATTTCATTCATGATGGCTTTCTCAATCTTTAAGTTTCATTAACATTTTAAACTAATGACCTAGTCATTAGCAAGCTGTGCAGAATGTACTGCAATAACATCAGCCATGACAATTTAACTTGCAGCGTCCAAAGTTTGTCCGCTGGCTTTTTACATTCAGTATATTTTATTCACGTAAATAATATTTCTGACCCCTGACAATTTTCTGTTAAGCTTAGCAGGTTATTCAGGGGAATTCATTTTACAGCATCAAAAATACGTTGGAAGGAGTCCTCAATTCATTGCTACATGAAAAATAAATCTGAATACAGGTAATTTAAAAATCTAAAGTTAGATTATTGAAAGTGACTGGCGGTTACAGTTTACAGGTGCCTGTGTAGTATTGCCAATTGGGTCCTAAGTCAGTGGGCACTGAAAGCCTAGCAACCAGATGCTAGAACCCTTTATAATCAGACTGCTTTTACTATTTCATATAAATCAGTCAAAAGGCAAGCTCTATTGAGTTTGTGTGAGGCAGAGCTATGGCAAACTGAGGCTTGACCCTGCAAGCCCCCATGCACCTTACAGTGTGTGTAGTAGGGGTTCCCTTAGCCACAAGGGTGCTTGCTGATCAGGGTCCTGGTTTTAAGCTATTGCTGATCTGTAAAGTAACCATAACCCCTTGGAAAGTGCTGTCTTGCTGGGTTCATAAGTTCTTCACCTAAACAGAAACATTGTGTCCCTGTCACGCCCACAGACACAGCTCTCCAGAGCCAGGTGGTTTTACACATGACACACATACTGTTTATAATGGGCTGCATCATGGTGAACCCTACATGACACTTCCCTTTCTTTAAAACAAATTCCAGGGAAGTTATAGTGTTAAAGATTGTCAAGTGTTGTTTCTGCTGCAGTAGCTCCACTGGAGATACAAGCCAGCTGTTTATAAAGATGAGTTGTTTGCATGGTATCTGCAGTTATATCACCTTTTTGAGATACCAGCTACAAACAAAAAGTGAGCAGTGGAAGAAAACATGTTTATCTGATTGCAAAGAATCACCTAGTAAGATGTTGCTATTGACCAACAGTGAAATACCTGGAGATAAATAGTTCTGCTGGGCCAACCAAGTGAATGATTGCAGCCCTGAGTGACACAGCTGCAGCATGACAAGTGCCAAAGTCCCCTGTTTCCCTCTTGTCTTCACAAAGCCAAGTGCTAGGATTGTTTCCCTAAACAAATCAGATTTCCAGAGTATCACAAATCAGATTTTTTAGAGTATCTTTTTCTTTCCTGCTTACATAGGATGCTATGAAGTGATGAGAACATAAAGCTGCCTTTCTGTGAATACTCGCTGGGTCAGTGCAGCCTGCTAGAGGTTAATGCCCCCAAAAGGTGTTTAATTTCTCAACTCTGCACAAAGTGATGACACAAAAAGTAAACCAGCTTCCTTTGTGCGTGCTCGTGGCTGTAGCTAATAAAAAAAATAGTCTCCAAAATAACAAAGGCATCACACCAGCACAGCCCTGCTTTAACCATTTTTATCTAAGTCCTATTTAATATCTGTGTTTCCTCTTCACTCTGCAGAGCTATTTTGAAATAAATGTCATAAACAAGTATCCTCCCCTTAATCTGAGTCATAGGCAAAGTTTCTGATAAACACTGGGACATGAACACATGCATCCACGTGTCACATCAACAGCAGTGGGCAACTGTGAAGACATCATCACAATCTATCAACTTGTCATGTCTCACCCAAGGTATCATTCATGAGGTCAGAAATAGAAGCCTCCAAAAGAAGATCAGAGCAGGGCAAGTGATTCATAGCTCTACAAATTAGTAAACATGAAAATTGTGCCAATGCCCCAAAGTTGCAGGAACCAAGAATTTAATTTTAAAAGAAAATATTTTTCAAAGGGTATAGTTATAAAAATTCATTTACTAGCTGTTGAGACTTACAAAATCTGTGCCCCCCCCCCCAGTCCCATTCATCACAGTGGTGTAATACGTTGTGTGTACTACAGAATCTGTTTCTGCAACATTTGTCAGAAGAAAAAAAACAAAAACATTACAGCTGGAAAACTGAACTGTTAAGTCATTAACTACTGTACTCCAGGTCACACAGGAAACTTGAGGCAGAAGGAAGAATTCACCATCTCAGAACCAGTTCACTGCTGTAAGAGGAAAACAAATTTTTCTGGACTCGATAACTGCCATACCAGTGGAAAAAGAAAGCCACCTACAACCCAGCAAGCACTGAGGAGGACACCCCTCTACCATGGCATCATAGCTCAGTGCTTCTGTAGCTAATTATTCCTACCAGCACTAGTGAGGCCAACATTTCTTATAGTGCAAGAGAATTTTTCCCCTTTCTTAAAAAAAAAGTAAATGCTTGTGTCCCGTTCTTTGTTCTAAGGGGGTGATGCACCAACACAAGATGGGATAAATAAGGGACTGCTGCGGAGCGCCAAAACAAAAGTTAACAACAGCTTTATTTGCAAATCCAGCTATCATCCATTATAAGACTGACCCTGCAAATCAAAATAAAGAGTTAAAAGGCAAACCCATTAATTAATGGAAGGTTTGGGGGGTGCATGAGACAGTCATCAAGCTCCTGAAGTAACCACCCAGCTGCAGGTGCTTCCCTAGGTTGCTCTTCTGGCCCCTGCAGCAACTGATGCGGCAGTAAATTAAACGAGAGCTATTTGGGGTTTGTGTGGCCAGATTTTGGCAGTGGTGGGGGCTACAAGCATGGCTTCTGTGAGAAGCTGCCAGAAGCTTCCTCCATGTCCGAGAGACCCCATGACAACCAGCTCCATAAGAACTAGATGGTGTTAGTGCCTCAGGCACAACAGAGTTAATGAAGGAAAAAAGTTACTGCTCAGGAGCAATTGCCACCGGGAGAGAGGGTGAGAATATGTAACAGAAACAACCCTGCAGACACCCAAGCAGTGCAGAAGGAGGGGGAGGAGGTGCTCCAGCCACTGGAGCAGAGATTCCCCTGCAGGCCGTGGTGAAGCCCATGGTGAAGGACCTGTGCCCCTGCAGCCCATAGAGAATCCAAGGTTGGGCAGAGATTCACCTGCAGCCCATAGAAGACCCCACGCCAGAGCAGATGAATGCCCAAGGGAATGCTGTGGGAAGAACATGCTGGAGCAGACTCCTGGCAGGATCTGCCAGAAGAAAGGAGCCATGGAGAGAGGAGCCCACACTGGAGCAGGTTTGCTGGCAGGATTGGTGACACTGTGGGTGACCCACACTGGAGCAGTCTATTCCTGGGGACTGCACCCCGTGGAAGGGACACATGCTGGAGCGGCTCATGAAGAACATGTCTCTTGTGGGAGGGACCCTACACTGGAGTATGGGAAGAATGCGAGGAGCCCTCCCCTGAGGAGGAAGGAGCAGCAGAGACAATGTGTGATCAACTGACCCCAGTCCCTATTCCTGGTCCCTCTGGGCTACTGAGGGACAGGAAGGTAGAGAAAATCAGGAGTAAAGTTAAGCCCAGGAATAAAGGAGGGGTGGAGGGAAAGCATTTTAAGATCTGGGCTTATTTCTCATTACTCTACTTTGATCTGATTGGTAATAAATCATATTTCTCTTCCCCTGAGTCAGTCTGTTTTGCCAACAATGGTAACGAGTGAGTGATTTTCCCTGTCCTTATCCCAACCCCTTAACCTTTCACTCTATTTTCTCTCCCCTGTCCAGCTGAGGAAGGGGAGTGATGGAGCAGCTTTGGTGGGCACCTGGCACCCAGCCAGGTACCGCCTGTGCCGAGCTGTAGCAGGCAGGTTTGCTTTCACAGCCCCACAAGTGCCTCTTGTTACAGCCCCCCAGGTGAGTGTTCAGTGCCAGGCTCTGTGCCACTGCTCTCTGCTTCAGCTGTTTGTGTGCACCCCCGTCCTCCTCCTCTGGGACCCCAGCACCAGAGCCTGGGTAGGCTGTGGAGAATGGGAGAAGAAAGGAAACGGGGATCTGTTCCAGGGCAAAGATCTCACAAAACACACAAATATATCATTTAAGGGTTTACACCTGGTTGCCCAGTAGTTCAGCTGAGCTTCACCTGCCTTTTCCCTCCTTGTGGGGCTGTGGGAACAGCTGTGCTACACAAGATGCAGTGTCCTGGTCCCCCATGCTGGTACCACTGGACTGGAAATATCATACCCTCCTTCTACATATAGGAAAATGCTCCTCGTGAGTCTGAGTTTTGTTGCCACTCAAAGAAAGACTCAGAGGTGTCACTTACTCCCCTTGATCGCAGAGAGACCCTCTTTTCCCACTCGGCACGGACAGAAGCGGCCAGAAGATCCTGAGGCAAGCATTTTTCCTGGGAGTGTGAAGGTGGTAAGTATTATACAACTGCTAGAAGTTGAAAGGCACAGTTGGGAAAAAAAGAAAAAAAACAAACAAAAAAAACAAACAAACAAAAAAAACCAACGCTTTTTGGTGCATTGTTTGTGTTACATTTGCTGCACTCTGCCAGTCTAGCTCATGTCTCTGTCAAATACCAGGAGGAAAGAAAAGGAGGAAGCAGACAGCCCTGTGAGTGCATTGTAGCCCTGCCACTGCTGGTAAGCTTGCCTGTCTCCCCCACTGGCCAGGGACATGCCTCTTCACACACACAGTGGGGAGGTCTTGTTTGGTTTTGAATATTGCCTGTATATGAATATTCACTGTGGACCACAGTAAGAGTAATCACAGCTGACTCATGTTGTTACTAATTAATTCTTTTGCTTACACACAGGGGAATGGGAGAAAGAAAGCAAATACTGTGAACAAAGTGAATAATGTGGTTACTTGCTACTCCTTCTATCTGACACATTTTTAAGGAATGGTCTCTGCAGCATGACAGCTAACACAGCAAGAAATTGATGTAGTGTAACAGGAAAGCATGTTACTTTGTGAAATATTGTTCAGGCAACACTGGAATGGTTTGTCTTGCTCTAACTTTTACAGACCTTTCTGAATCATATCTGCTGTTTCTTGGATTGGTTTTATGTCTCCCCAAGTTTAGGAGATTGTGGATGAAGTTTTCTTACCTCCTCCCCGCCAACCAAACAGAATTCCATAAACCCCTTTATATGATTCAAAAATAATCCTGTCAGCCTATCTGTACAATACAGAAAGGTAATATGGGACACGGGGAGCTTTGTTTTTCTTACATCAAGATAAAAAATAGGTAGAAGTAGAGAGGATACACCTGGAAGTCTGTCTTTTGAAAGACATATTTATTGTCTTCAATAAACATCACTGTGATCTTCACTTTTTAAGACTTGCTATGTTCCTGACAAATGTAGGTTTATCCATATATATATTAAGTCTGCCGTGTCTTATAGGAGTTGTTTGAAAAGGGAAAACATATCCATAAATATTCCTAAACATTTATTCCGTAAGTATTGACACATACAAGCAGCTTTTCTTTCCAAAACTTACAGCCAGTGGATCATTACCCATGGCATTACAGACAGAGGGTTATTATCCACGGCATAATTTGCAGGAATATAAATAGAAGTTAACCTAGAGTAGAGACACAAACTTCTATTTCACGGGGTGAAGCCATGTGAGGAACTGGCAGGTGTGGTGCAGTTGCACGCAGATCTCCCTCCCTCCATTGCCCCACACTTCATCTTCCTGGGTTAACGGCGGGCACTTGCAAAAGCATAGCAAAAAAGGCAAAAAAAAGGGAAA